>CM031860.1:46845503-47064777 GCA_018697195.1 Certhia americana | reverse complement strand
AATAGAATAGAATAGAATAGAATAGAATAGAATAGAATAGAATAGAACAGAATGTTTCAGTTGGTAGGACCTAAAGTGGTTATCTAATCCAACTGGTTTTCAAATCCATTCCTGATCATTTCAAGGCTGACCAAAAGTCAAAAGTATGTTATTAAGATCCAAATGCCTCTTAAACACTGACAAGTTTGAGGCATCAACAACCTTTCTAGTAAGGCTGATCCAAGGTTTGACCATCCTCTCAATAAAGAAATGCTTCCTAATATTCAGTCTGAACCTCCCCTGCTGCAGTTTTGTATGTCCTCTCCATGGGTTCCAGGAAGCAGAGCTCAGCACCTCCCTTCCCTCTTCAGGAAGATGCAGAGAACAATAATGTTACTCCTCAACTTGCAGTACAAGGGGCATTCAACTCCTCCATTAGGAGGAACAGACCTGTTCCTAGAATTGAACTTTGCAGAACGCCACTAATGACCAACCAGCAGCCAGCTGTAGCCCTACCCATTCCAACCCTTTGAGCCTTGTCCTTCTGTCCTGGCCAGCACACCATTAACCTGCTCATCCCACAGATGGACAACTTTTCCAGTAGGATACTTTGAGGACCAGCATCAAAAGCATTGCTAAAATACACAAAAAAAATTTTGAAGCAAATCTTTCTGACATTTGGTAATTTTGAAATAATTCTTTGGGCAATCAGCTTAGTTCCTCATTTTTCTGTGATGTGGGCAGAAAAAGGCTATAAATCTTTTGCACAAGAAGGACTTGTGATTCTGATTAGCTGAGAAGCAGAAAAAATGCATTTGTGGCTCTATCTGTAGCTGCTTCTTCCCTTAAGAAAGGAATATTCTAAATTAACTTGTATAGAGCTGAGCAGTTATACTGATGTAACACACCTACACAGCATCTGATCTGGCTTGGGTGCTCCAGCTCTGAACTACATTATAAACTCTGGATATTTAATAAGAAGCCTCAGGGCTCAGACAAATTATCAAGTCATCCAAGTAATCTGAGCTAATTAATCAGCTATGCTCTTAGTTTGCCTCTGACAAACTGAAACAAAATGACATATTACTAAAAGAAGGTGTTGTGGGTAAGTCATGCTCTCTCTGTTTGGTGCAGCCAGATACCAGAGGTTCTAATTCAGGCTGTCTCATCAGCCAAAATAAGCCAGATTTAAGCCTGAGTCTTCCAGCTCCCCTTCATGTTGGTAGAGCTGTCCCTTTGGCATAGGGGCAGTGGTACAAATATCACTATTCTTCATCATGGGCTTCAGTTGCCTTTTAGAATATCTGTGGATTTGGGTTAGAACTCCAAGAAAGTTTTCCAAAATAAGTTTTTAAAGTAAACCCATAACTTTAAATATAGTTCCACAATTCTAATGACACTGATGAGATTTTGTGACTTATGGAAGCCTTTTGCACCAAGCTTTTGCTGTCATTGCCTATTCATCTCATTTATCAGGGGAAAAAATAATTTTGATAGAGCCGTTGTTCCCCTAGCATAAGAGAGATTAATTGAAGAAGGGAACAATTCATAGGGTGCACAGACACAGATTTTTTGCGGTGGATACAGTTAATATCTGTCATATCTAGACTTGTAATATTAAGGTCCCACTAGAGAAATCTTGTAGATATTCTTATCCATGAAAAAAAAGTATTGTTTGGGTAAAAATTCTGTGTAACTTCCAGAAAAAACCCCCCAAAAAAACACATCAGTAAAAGCTTCAGCATTTTCAGGTAAATAATCTTTAAAATCAAAATAATTATGTTGAGACAGGTGATGAGAATATCTAAGTGAAAAGTCTCATCGAGCAACAGAGAATCTTTCTCAAGTTGGGGCTAATAGATCTGCATATGTAAAGAAAACTCCTTTTTCATATTGAGTCATTCTGTATCTTATGACAGTAACTAAAAAGGGACGAAACACTGCATATGAAAATACTATTAAAGCTTCTCATTATTTTGTGTAAGACAGGAAATGGCACTTGAATGAATTTTTGCATTTTGCAGCATTTCCATAATAGCTGAATTGAATGACTTCACTATTTGAATGCTTCTGTCTTTCAGGTTATAAAAATGTGCATATTGAATCTGAGATCGTAACTAGGGGAGATGATTTCAAATCCATTCTCTTTTTCATTAGTAAAGAAAGTACACTGAGATGTTGATTCTTTAAAAAAAAAAAGTTCTTTATCAAACAGCAGGGGGCAATGAAACATAAATCAAAATTAAAAAAGCTCCTTTACAAAGTACAGGAAATATAAAATAGAATATTACTACCTGAATATTCTGTTTGCTTTAGTGAATGTTTTATGAGAAGATAAAAATACAATGGGGATTTTTTTAGAGAGGAAAATAAGGAGAATTTTTCATGTAACCTACAAATATATATGAGCAGAAATATATGTAGTTTGTGATATGTCAAAAGCTCAATAAATTTCTTTCTGTAGAAATTTTTAAACATTTCTAAGTGGCTACCAGTTTCAGGTCTATAAATACCTTTATGTATCTGTAATTTGAAGGGTATAAAATCTGGGCAGAAATAAGAAACCACTTAAAGAGAAACTTGATTTCCTCTAAAAAGAATATTATAATATCTTAGCACTCTTTGATTTCAGCCTAATTTTAGTGTATGAAATTAGATTTTTTCATTTTTATTATTTATACAAGGCTGTGTAATACTTAAACAATTATGAGCCGTATTTATTATCAAAAATGTTAACTAGTTTCAAATTTAAATGCAATAATCAATATGTGGTACTACTCCTTTTCTTAGCAAATACTTCAGAGTTAAATATGTAGTTGTACATTTTGTCATTCAAATGAGAGAATATTCAGGTTCTTATTTTACTGGTGAAGTATATAGCATACACCTTTATGTCATATAATTTTTTATGTGAATAAAAAGGAGTAATTTGCATATCAAGGTGTTAAGGCCCCTGTAGACAACAAAAGATGTAATGTGTCTGTCTTAGGCCCCTTTTTAGAAGTTGAATTCCAAGGGAGTGAAATTCATTAAAATGCCTGAGAGACAAAGCTGATCTATGCCAGTTGCCTAAGCAGTGTGGGAGAATCTCCTCAAAAATAAGCACTTGCATAGCCTGTAAAGCTTTCCATTGGACCTAGCCCCTCGTTGGAACCAGTTTTTCTGGCTATGTGTGCCAGAAAGGAGAATGCTTCCCTCAGTCCCTGTACAGGAGAATGAACATATCCAGTTCCATGGACAAATCCATAAAAATTCAATTGGTTCATACCTTTTGCTAATCAAAACTATGCAAGCTTGACAGCCATGTGGAAACTAAAATAATTTAGTTTATTTTAGTGGAAAGACTGGGACAAATATTTATTTGTCTGATATTAGGAAAAAACAAAGTCTTTTAAGATAGTCTTGGATCTTCTGAACTTGTCACGTGATCATACTGTGCTCTAAGGCAGACTGTTTTTAACCTACTTGCTAATAAGTTGGCCTTTTGGTGGATTTCTATTACCTGTACCTATTAGCTTTAGTAAAAAGGATCAGTTGCTACTCTGGACATTTTTAATGGTCTTACCTGTTTTACTAGTGACCACTTCATACCATTTCCAGCAGTCTTTTTTCTCTCACTAGGTTTTCCTCTTTTCATCTGCTCTGGTAAATCATTTAGGTTTTCTCGAGAGTTCCAGCAATACCAGCACCAGCAGCAGCACCAATCAGACACACCAGTGACTCCTGGAAGCTCAGCCACATGCAGGATGCTTTTGTTGCCACTACTGAAGCAAGAGAGAATACAAACTGCCGAGTAGATTCTTTTATGTAACATACGCAATCTTCCCTCAACCATCAGGAGAATATTAGATATATTTCATTCTGTCATTATATTTTCAAAAAACCCTGAACCCTTAATATTTAAAAGAAAACATAAAGCAAAACTAAGTGATGTTACATTGTTATATATCATTACATAAATAAACTTTAAGGCTGTAAAATGGGCAGTTTATACTAAGAATTAATTCTCATATAGATAACTATACTGTATTCTAACAATACTGTATGCTTTTGTTCTTTAATTACATTGACCATATATACCATTCTCTTTTTCTCTTAAAGAGGCAACGACCTCTAACATTGTCAGATAGAAAACACCAAGAGGTTGAAGTAATATTGTGTGAAGTACAAACCTGTCATCTTCTAAGTGCTTAAGCTTTGCAAATTTAAATATAAATTTGAAGTACTTTCTAGAGTTTCAATTATAAACTTTTTACAGCACTACTTCATATAGATATTTAATGCAATTATCATATTGATGTTTTGATACTTCTGTTGCTTTTTTATTCTAGACTTATGTAAATATTATTTTTTGCCTGAAAAAAAATTATCTGAATACATTAATCTGTGAGGCAACAAACAATTTAAAATCCCTTAAAGGATAAGCTAACTGCTATAAAAAGATGAAACGTATTCAATTCCAATGAATTTGGATTATATATTACAAATACAGGGGTCTTAAAACTGGTTTTAAACTAAGTTTTTATGTGTATTTATGTTAGTAATGTGTAGGAACAACAGTCTGCAAAGCATAATATCATAAGTAATGGAAAGAGAGGAAAAGCACATGAGTGTTGCAAAAAATCGAGGTTTGAGAAAGAATTAGAACAGTGATTGTGTCTGGATGTGTACCTAGCAGCACTCAAAAGATGCCCCCAGTTATAGTCCTAATGTATAGTAATGTGTAATTACATGTTTATGAAGATATACTTGTTATAAGCAACAGTAAACTACAACTTTTATGATGTTCTAGATATAGCAGATATGTTTCTAAGCAGTGTCTGTGAAATGTCACAAACATTTTATGTTACATTTTGTATACCACTGCAAAACTCTAGTGTTGTCATATTACATATTTAGCTCCTAAAGTTGATTGATTGCTTCAGAGAAAAGTGTATATGGTATTCCACTTCTTATCTGAGTCAATGTTTTTCTCAATACTGTGAAATAAATTAAAATAAAGTGTTTAAATCTACTGCTTATGATAAAGAAGACCAAATCTTATTCTAAAAAATGTGAAATACAACTTGTCATGTTCCTTTCACTTTGTAGAAATGCTACCACAAGGCTTAGCCAGTTAAGTCTAATATGTTGACATTTATTTTTGCTGCAATAAATGTTAGGATTATATTTTTGCATTAAATTCTGGCATTTTTAAAGATCACGATGACAAGTGATTTATTCTTCAAATCACTCTGGTTTGTTTTTACTTTTTGAATATGGATTTGGCCATGTGTCTCCAAGGCACAGTACAAAGCATATTTCATATGTTTTGCAACCTATTAGTTTGATTTAAATCCACTTTTTCTGTCAGGATTTATGCAAGGCTTTCTTGATGTTATTTGCTCTGAATTATTGCCCAGAAATAATCACATGGAATCCAATTTCACACAGGCTGTGTGGCCTATGAGGTCTGTCACTGTAAAGCTCTAAAGCTTTTAAACTTTTTCAATTGAGGTGATTCTTCAATTTTTTTAAAATTTATAGCACTATCTTCTTTTAATTTCATATTTGTCTCTTCCCTTCAAAGTCAGAAGAATTTGATTGGGTTCAGTAAGTACTGTGTGGTGTTTGACCCTGGCTGGACATAAGGGTATACATGACAGGAAGAGATCACTCACCAAATACCATCACATGCAAAGAAGGCTTAGCTTAGGAAAATTAGCTTAGTTTATTACCACTCAAATCAGAGTAGGTTAATGACTCCAAATCTTAAAATGCTTTCCCCCTGCCTGTCTTCTTCACCCTTGATTTTGTCTACCTCACCTCTTTCTGCAATGCAGGGGGACAGAGGAATGGGAGTTGCAATTAGTCCATCACATGTTGTCTGTGCCACTCCTTTTCCTTCAGGGAGAGGACTTCTCAAACTTCCTCTGCTTCAGACAGTCCTCCAAGAACTTCTGCAATGTAATTCCTTGCCACAGGCTGCAGTTCTTTACAATCTTTTCCACTGTGGGTCTGTTCCATGGGGTCACAAGTCCTGACAGCAAATCTCTAGCATGGGTTCCTATCTCCAAAGGCTCATGGGTCTTTACAGGCGCATGGTCCAGTTCAGGCTTCCCATGAGGTCACAGTCTCTTTTGGGCATCCCTTTGCTCCAAGGTGGAGTCCTCCAGGAACTGCAGGTGAATCTCTGCTCCCCCTTGGATGTTTATGGGCTGCAGGTGTACAGCTGCTTCACCAAGGTTTTCACCACTCTTTGGTGTCTAGAGCATCTCCTCCCGCTCATTTTTCACTGAACTTGGTGTTTATAAGGGCTGTTTCTCTCATATATTCTCACTCCTCTCTTCTCTGACTGCAGTTGCACTGCAGCTTTCTCCATCCCTTTTTAAATATGTTATCAGAGAGCCATATTATTTAGGAATCTAAAAATAAATGAGTACTGTTAAAATACTAGATACTGTTAAATACTGTTAAAGCTGGACCCTTTCAAACCACAGAACTGTAGCATACCAGATTGGAAGGTACCTCAAGGGTCATCTGGTCTAAATTTTCTCGGCAAAAGTACAGTCTAGACAAGATGGTCCAACACCCTGTCCAGCCAAATCCTAGACTGTGTTGCCTCTTTCAATACATGTAGAAGATTACCACTCACTTTTACATATTTGCATGTCATATTTCAATGGTCAAAAATTGGTATACATTCTTTGGAAGGAAATATGAAAAAAGAAGGATTCTTGAGTTTTGTAAGTGTACTAAACTTCTGTGCTCAAATGCCTCATTCAAAATTGACCCTTACAAAATAGTCCACAAGTTTTTGTTTTCCAAAACACTTAGCAAAAGCCCTTGAAATATTCTATTGCTTAATTTGCATATATAAACATGCCTAGAGGTAGACTTAATTTCATCCTGCGTATTTCTGATTACTCCTTTTCACCTCCATTTAGTATAGGTACATATGCTGGCAGAACTACACTGCAGGAAAAGCTTATTTACCCTCAACATTAAAACAAACAAAATAACAACTCCCTGAAGCAGTTAAAGCTAGAAAAGTGGGTTCTTGAAGGGATTTGATTTCTTTTTCTGTGTTTTTTTTTAATGTTTCTCTGTTTTCTTTTCAGAAACCATTTAAATTTTAACTGAATACCTAAAAGGTATTCAACTGAAAGAATTTCAGCTGGAAGGTTGCTTAATTATACTTGCCATAAATCAGTAAAAGCATCAACCAGCAGAGCACTAGAAGTATGAGCTAGTTCAAATGATATAATGTGTCTTCAGGAGAACTACAGTACTTATTTATTCTTTACAGAGGTAGCCTGATATCATATTTTTTATACATTTCCCAAAGCCCTGATATGAGAATGACTGCATGAACTCTAACCACCTTCACCATAAACAAGCAATCAACCAAAACCACAAACTCAAACATCACTTATTGCTTTCACAGCAGTAGATAGAAAAGCTGTAGGGAAAAAAAGGGCAGTCTAGAGATATTGGAAGTAGAAGACAAATATTAAACGTCCAGAATCAAATTAGTTGTCTAAGACTATGTCTACATTGGCAGTCTGGATGGGAGCAGTAATGAGATTTTGAAGAAAATCCCTTCATTTACTATGTGTTGAGATAGTTCTCGAAGCTGCTTCAGACCACATATTCACACTCACACCCACCTCCTTCCAGAGCAAATTAAGCAAATAAATGCCTGCACTCAATGAATATCAAAGTACTTTTCATCTATCATGCAAGTGTACTTGAGTCTTCAAAAACTCTGGACTTCTCAAACTGCTTTTCTTTGATATATAGAAAGCAAATGCCCTCAAATATGCTTCCAGCCCTCAAGTCTTTGAGCTTCCACTAATTCTTCCTGATCTACCTATTTTATTCAGAGACCATTTTCAGCCATTCCTCACAGGAACTTATCAGGTTTATGATCTGCAGAAACTGTGTTTTTCAGTAGCTGTGATCCATGGAAAAGATGACATTAGATGGAAAGTTAATGTGTTGTCTTCAAAGATACTTAAGGACTGACAGGCTTATTCTTCTACTCTTCTCTAGTGAAGAGGTTTTGCAGCACCCATGTGATCCCTGCTGATTTGTCCCCATGTTACCAGAAAAGGGAGGCAGTTTAAATCCCTTGTCATGCCCCACTACCCAGGTGGTTACTCAGGAAGAGAAGACAAAGAGAAGGGAGGCAACTGATCTTGTCATCACAGGTGCTTTCCAGGAGGTTTAGCAGGATTAATAGTCTGGGGTTCACACAGAGATCAGATAGAAACTCAGGAGCAGGATGTACTGGATAGGTGACAATGGTGGTGACAGAGCTGCCAAACCATGCTTCTTGGTAACAATAAAACTGAAATAGGAAGAAGTGGTGATCAACCTGATCAGATAATATGCAATCCCAGGCTACAGAGCATTACAAGTCCTTTAGCTGTTCAGATCTCCTAGAGGAGAGGAGTCTGCTGGATCTGGAAAACTGCTAGCATTCTTTCATTCTTAGCACCACTGCCTGTGTATTTTTTGTCCCTTTAGTTAGACCATATGGGCAAAATTTTCCAGAGTTAGTTTCTAGGGAATCATGTTGGCTAACATGATGATCATGGTGATGATTCACTTTTTTCTCCCTGATTTCTGCTTCTGTTCCTGACTTTTTACTACTTTAGTGCCATGTTAACCCTTTTCCTCTATCATTCATGTATTTCTTCTTGTCAGATGAGAATCTCAGGACCCAGTGGCACAGTGGTAAACAGCATCTACCACAATGCAGAAACAGCGCCAGCAAAATGTCACATATGTTGTTGTTGCAACCCAGGAAGAAAGCATCAGTTTCTCATTTGAGTTTAAGTTACCTTACTTATACCATCCATCTGCTCTGTTCCAGGAAAGAGGGACTCCTGGAAGTTCAGATTAAATCTCCCACAGCTTGTCTACGGTGTCTCATGCTGAGTACCACCAAACCTAGTAGGAAGATGGAGGAGAGAGCAGGCACATTACACCACTTGAAAATTTCATAGGATCTGATTTAAAGATTTGGCACATTAGTATTTATATTGACAATGGTGGTGGGGACAACAAACATGTCTCTTGATCTGCTGTCATCATCTTTGTGAGACAGGAGAAAATAGAATGTGAAGGATCCAGAGAGATTCTCCAAAGGGCCCACACTCAACGAAGCAAAGGTTTTTGATATGATAGTTCTTCTGAAAGCTTTGAATTACATGTATAGTTCTGACTTACCACATAGGAGACCAAATTAAAGCTAGTGTGGAGTGAAATCTTCCAACAGGATATGATGGACATAAAATGAGACACAAAATCATTTACCTACTAATACATTTGTTTTGTGCCAAAACATTTTTTAAAACAAATATAGCCTATATCATTCATGGTTTTCTTTCACCTATTAATTTTGCATAATGATTACACTAATTTTGTTAGTACTTCAAGTAAATCTTTGGTTCTGTGCTTCTTCCTACAAACCTCTCTTAATTTTGCCATATCATTCTTGCATATTAGCAGATAATTCATCTTATTCAATGCTAGAAAATATGCAGATCATATAACCACTGTACTGATTTTCAGTATTGCCCTGTTCATACAATGTTTTAGCACCTTTGGTTAGTGTCACACTGGGAACATTCTGTTAACTTTTTCCTGTTACTTCCAAATTCTTTTGAGAAAAAATGTGTGGAGTTCCCTGTCATGAACTATAGCTTATGCATTTCTAGATATATACTAGATAATTTTCTTTCCTCATTAATTCGTTGGTGTAGATGAGTGTACATGAATCAGCAGCCTTCTTCATATCTTTAGAATAATAACTTCTATCATGCAACTAACAGGCCAATACTCATTCAAATAAGGAACTCGGAAGAAATACTTCCACAAAAAGCCCTATGTTTACTATGCTACTTGTGAGATGCCATATAGATGTAATTTGACTGTTCTGATTTCGAATCATAATTCCTCAGTAAATGTCTGAAAGTGTTCCTCCTTTTGCATATGAATGTACATATATATACCTTTTTTGCTATTGCTGCATATTTACTTTGCATGTATATAAACAATGAACTGACATAAATATGGAATATAGTTCACTACAATTCTTTGTATGCTGCTTTCAGTGGTCATTGAATCGGACTGCTGGCATCTGAGGTTTACTAAAGAAATTTTCAATTTAATAAGGATTCTGTGAAATTCCTGCCAAATCCAGCTTTGCTCTTCTAACCAGTGATGGCAATGGATATGAGCCATCAGTCGTGATATCATATATATTTTCAATCCTATAGAACAAAAAAAAACAACAAAAACTTCAGGATGTGGCTGACTTATTTTATCCAGACCCAGTTATTCTCCTGGAAGTCCATTACAACCTTTTCCAGGAGGTTTACACAAAGATTATGTAGTTGGTTTACATAGTCTCTAAATTTCAAATAACTGGAGACAGGGAGATGATATGACAGAATCATACCTACATACATGATATGTTGTTATTTAGCTGCTTGGTAAACAAACCTGGACTGATGTACAGTCTCTTTGCTGAAATTTAATGGATTTCTTTTAGCTCAGTTGTCAGCTTTTTAAAGTTCCTTCAGGACATTGGCTCTGACATTTGGTATATCAGTCACTCTCCTTATACAGCAATATTCACACATTCGCTAAGAGTGTATTCTATGTTACCATCCAGATCATTAAGATATTGAACACTTAAAAACCCCCAGCATTTCCTAATTTTGGCCTTGAGGTATTCCATTTGTTACAGGTCATTGCTGATGTCAAACCAGTGTTCAAATTGATTCTGGTGGCTCGGTCCATTTTTACATAGTCAATTATCTTTAGTTGTTAAATGAATTTGTCTAATTTCATGAATATATATTATAGTTTATGTAGATCCTAGGGTTACACCAGATCAATTCTGTGTTAACTTCTCACACACACTGCTTTCTGGTCCTCAGACACTTCTAAGCATCAATATTCTGTTGAAGCACCACTGCCAGAACCTCTGCAACTGAAAGCTCACAAGGGGTTTCATTGTTGAGAGGTCCGGTGGAGAGATTTTTCTTTAGGGGGAAGAATAGGAGGACAGACATATTACTTTTAAATGGGTAGTGCACTGCACATGTTAAATATGTATGAAAAGGGCCATACCATGATATCCTGAATAAAAACTACAAATTGAACTATACAGCCTTGAGTGGAGTGCAACAACTCTTCCCTCAAGCAACCTCCCTTGGCAAATTAGCAGAGAAAGTGAGTTAGATGAAGATAAAAAAGAACATATCCTCTTATCAAATGATGAAAACATGCACCTTCCTTCATGTCATTACAATTCTCTAAATCTGCATTCTTTCTCATCTCTGTGTTTCTTTTCTTCTCTTCTTGTGTAAAGGACATTCCTGTCATTATCAGCACACCATCCAGCCTTAGGCAGTTATGATTACCATATACTCAAGAAGAAGAATCTTCACTAATTACCAATACATATGACTTTCTCACTGTTCATCAAGGGCAAATTGTGATACTATCCTTGAATCTTTATAAAAGCCATAAAATGCACTAATGTTGAGGTATTTATTGGAAACTAGCTCTCTACATCAGATATGTGAAAAAGGGAACAGAAAAGGGAAAAGATATAAAGTGAATTGTGTACTAAAAGTACAATTAATGCATTTTTTTTTCATGAAACAGGAAAATCCTTTCTGTTTTGGAAATTATTAACACATTTCTATTTTAAAATAAAATATAAGAATAAGGCCCCTATTTATTTCCTTCTTCTCCTACTGCTACTTCCTTCCACATTTTGACCTTAAGAACTGGGCCTATCCTGCAGTCCTCAGTAAAAAGAGATAGCATGATTAAAAAGCCAAACCTCTGTAGACACCAGCTGCGCAACCAGTGATTGATCCGCAGTATGCATTTGTTCTTAATCAAGCCTTTCTCTTTAACCATCAGGACTGAGGAGAACCAGTGTGGGTTATAATGTCCTTCACTCTCACACCCAGTGCTGTGATACAACTCATGTTGTGTTTAACATCTCCCCTCACACTACCACTGGTGTCCATGTGCATGAACAGCAGCAGAAAACATTCCAAGGGCTGGACAGATCTCCTAAGTCTCTCCATATCAGCTGGTATCTGGGCCTCAGGAAAGCAACAAGCCTCCTTAGACAGCAAACAGGACTGGCAGATGTGGGCTTCTGTTCCCCTTGGGAAAGAGTCTCCAGCTACTGCTGCCTGCTGTTTTCCTTTGATGTTGACTTGCATTTCAGGCTTGACTGGCTCTGGAACTTTAGTCTTCTTCCCTCATAGACTACCGAGGCAATGAAGCTGTTCTGAAGCTGCAGGTCTACTTCTTTCTCCTCCCACTCCTTCTCTAGAGCAAAATCAGACAATTTGCAGGTCTGGGTGCGGCTCTTCCTCCCATTTATCTATCTGCATACCTGTGCATATTCAAGATTTAAACCCCTGCATCTAGATAAAGATAAACAAATAATAGTTTGATACAAAGATTGGTTTTGTAGATCTTGTGGGCATTTTTGGTATGTTACTTTTAAACTGAGCAAGCTAAAATATAGAGTCCTTCTGAAGGACTGCTGATTTTACAGACTTAGCAAGTGACTTGTTTTTCCTCCCTGGAATAAAAGAAACCAAAATACAAAATAGGTGAGCACCCGATACTTAGTTGCAAAAAGGACAAAAGCTAAATCTTTCCATCAGAAACTTTCAGGAATCAAAATAAAATTATACTACCAATCAGAATAAAACCCCCAAAAGCAATAAGACTTTGAAGAACTCTATATATGAAAGGTATATTGCTATTTTTGAAATATTATTAAACATCATTTTAAGGCTAACTGCTGTCTCACAAACCCACCATTTTCTCTCTTTTTGGAAATTTAGGATAGGGTAAAACAAGGTTGTTGATCACTCCAGTGATCATCCAAATGAGAGGATGCTGTTTTAGTTTCCACATGCCAGAATGTCACAGTTACTGCTTGGATTCCATACAGAATCAATAATTTATTATTTTTTCTTTCTTAAATGTGTGTAAATTTATATATGATGGAGATCAGGGAATTTCAAAGGTTGTTTGCATCTAAGCCTTCTAACATACTTTTCCTCTAGCTCTTTGTTAAATTCACAATAAATACAAAGGAAACTACTAAAACAAATAAACCTATCAGTGAAAAACTGTTTGATCATAGCTTCCAAACAAGAGAAAACAAAACTCCCCCAAGTATATGATTCATATATGTTTTACCTCAATTTACAGAAAACAGTCAAAGCTCTAGGACATTTGCACTGTAATAAACTAAACTAATGATAGAGTGCAGTAACAATAACCTGCATACAGGAGAAATTTCAGTTAGACTACTGAGATAGAAGAAGAGAAAGAAAAAAATCAAAAGAGAGACAGTGAGTGTATCTAAACTAAATTGTGAACACAGAAAAGAATGAAGAAACAGGTGAGGAAACATCAGAAAGAAAATGAAAATATTCTTTTAAGTATAAATCTTGTAATAAAATAAAATAAATCTTAAAATAAAAATTATGAGAGTGGATATAATTCAAATCTAGCATCAGGACAAGACAAAAATCAGTGTGTACTGTGTAGCAAAAATTCAATGGATTCAGAAGTTTTCTGCTAATACTCTAATGTGACTGAAGCAACACATTTCAGAATTACTCTGATTTTCTACTATTTTTCAACTTTTGCTTTTTTTCTTTTTTTTTTTTTTTCTTTTAATATTAAGTATTTTTTGAGTATGGAAGTTCTAAGTGTTTATTATCCAGTTACTTCAGAGCTGATACTTGAGAATTTTTATGTCCCTGTTGGCAGGAAAAATAGAGAACAGCTTTTGGGGGAACATTTTCAAGTTGGTGCAGTTTTGTAGAGTTTCAGGAAAAGAAATATCTCACCTGTTTTTTTTTCCTGGATTTTTTTTTCTTAATCCTTGCCTCTCCAATATAGAAGATTTTGGACTCATTCACAGACAGAAAATGAAACAGTGGGATTCTTGGGAGGTAACTCAGGTAAATTAGAGTGATCAAGGTTACAGAACATTTTTTCTTTGGAACTAATCTCATTTTTGCAATAACAGTCTTGGGAAGTTTTGTGTGTTTTTTTTTTTTTTTTTTTTTTTTTGTTGTTGTTTTGTTTTGTTTTTCTAGAATTTCTTTATCATTACTGCTCTTAAATATAATTCTACAGGAAGGGGTGGACTACACCATATCAAGTCCCAAACTGAATTATGGGACACAAAGATTGGGGGAAAAAAAAGGAAATTTGTAGTTTAACTTTTATTTGGTCTTTTCCAATGTCTGTAGGACACTACAGACTACTTAAAAAGCACTGAAGTATTTTATCTTTGACACATAATTCTTCAACTGTAAAAGCCACTTTATTATTTCTTTTTGCTTCCAGAACACAAAGTCTCATGCTTTAGATTAAAGACTAATAAAGGAAAACTACAGTTCTACAATTTGAACTTTGTTCTAAAAATAAATATTTTCCTACATGTTAAACCTAGTACTCTGTTTTCATTTGAACTCACTGTCATTCATTAACACAGCTGTTTCTGAAGTTTATGTACTAGTGAACCCCAGAATTAGTTCTTCATCCATAATCTATCCACTCTGACATCAGGAAAATGACAGTATATGGAAAGATATTCAAATTACTCTTCCTGTTCCTAACTTGAACAAATTTATTTCAAGTTCCTATTAGTGGGATTTTTATCATGTCTTTAATTTCTTAGGAAATCATACATCACACAGAGAGATTGTCGTTAGAATAGCTTGATAATGAGCTACTAGTGAAAGAAAGTTTATTCAAGATAAAATCAACACAACTTTGAAGTTTTCATAGTAAACATTACTAGTGCTAACCTAAAGCCAAATCCTCAACAGTTAACTACCATCAAAGATAAAAATATTACTTATGTGTTTAAGTACTGTATATAATTAAAAAGAGGACAGACAAGTTTAACATTAAAAAGAGTCTTTCATGTATATTAGCATTTACTGTTCAAACTAGCAAACTAACTTTCAGATCATGCAAATGCCAAATGCATCATAAACATTCAATATTTTTGCAAAACCAGTGCTCAAGGAAAGGCAGTGAATAAGAGGATCCATCTTTTTTTTTTTTTTCTCAGGGAAAACAACATTCTAATACCCAACTGAAAAGGTTCTTCATAGCATTGAAAATTATAATGACTGGCTTGTGAAATTAATGACAGAATTTAAAATAGATTTCTTCAAGGTTAATGAATTTAAATTCCCATATCCAAAACCTTCCAGGTTGTAAAATTCTCCCACTTTGAACCGTTATTGGTGTGATAATTCTAAATGATCACCTCAGCACAAAATGCAGCATTATACATTTCAAAATATATATATTTTTCTGTAGTATGTAACATACAAAGAACAGTCTCTGTAGAAGCCTGCAGGCAAAATTTCAAGGTTTAAAAGCAGCCTCTAGAGAAGTTTAAAAAGATAACATAGTCAATTAAGTTATAAGAAATCCTTTATTTTTATGGAGAGGGAGCATATTAGGAATTTTATTAACAGTCAGTGCTGTAGCGCATGTTTCTTCTTTGCAATTTAGAAATTCTGACTTCTGTTACAAATTAACCACTACAGTTCAAATAACTGAGATGCTCCTTAGAGGAACACTACAAGGCTTTCGGTTGAAAAAGGACATGTATCTTAATTTAGAGGCTGAAATCTACTCCAAACTCTTTTATTACTTAGACCTTGATAAATATCTTAAAAAAAGGTTTTATTATTTGCATGAAGCAAGACATTTCAGACAATGCATAAAATTGTCTACTGAACTCAAAGTAGGCTGCATCTCTGAAACAATCAGTTCCAAATGCAGACTGGAATATACAGTGAAAAATGAAGCAGTCAGAGGCTGTCACTAGTACCTCTAACTGAATGATAAAGCACAAAAAACCTTCCACAGATGTGGAAATTATGAGGGAGAAAAGAAGGTGCTTAAATTCTAAATGTTTCTAAAAATAGAAACAATCATCAAGGTTAAAAAAGGAGCTTACATTTTATATGTCAAGCTCAGCCTGTGCTGTGCTGTGCAGTACTCCACTGTTTTATGATGAGCCTAGTACTTCACATTTTGGTCCATATTGACGCATGTGCTCTAGATTCTAAAAGTGTGATAAAGATTCACACCACATTAAATAAGTGTTCCTAAAAGCTTTTTGGTAAAAAAAAAAAATCTTTATATTAAAGTATTTTTAATATGCTGACAAATATTAAGTTTTCTACCCTATTAACATTTTCATATATTTGTCTCTGCTAAACATTAGTAATATCTAGGAATAAAGTGGTCTTTTAATTCTGACATTTTAAAACAAGATAAAATCAGCGTTTAAATATTAACCAGGAGGACATTGTAGTTACAAGCAAAATGGTCATGCTGGCCTATTAGCATTAGGGAGAACATTGACTGTAGGTTGAGGGAGGTGATCCTGCCTCTCTACTCAGCCCTGGTGAGGTGCATCTGGAGAGCTGTGTCCAGCTCTGGGCTCCTGGACATGGAGCTCCTGGAACAGGTCCAGAGGAGGGTGACAAAGATGATGACGGGACTGGAACATCTGTGTTCCAGGACAGGCTGAGGGAGCTGGGCCTGTTCAGTCTCAAGAAGACACAACTGAGAGGGGACCTCATCAATGTCTGTCAGTACCTGAAGGGAGGGTGGCAGGAGGATGGAGCCAGGCTCTGCTCTGTGGTGCCAAGCAATAGGACAAGAGGCAGTGGGCAGAAGCTGATGCACAGAAGTTCCACATGAACAGGAGGAAGAACTTTTTTACTGTTCAGTGACAGTGTTCCGTGTGTTCCAACACATGGAACAGGTTGTCAGAGACGTTTAGAGTCTCCCTCAGTGGAGATATTTGAGAACCATCTGGACACAATCCTGTGCCATCTGCTTTAGTATCGGCCCTGCTTGAGCAGGGAGGTTGGATCAGGTGACCCACTGTTGTCCTTCCCAATCTTACCCATGATTCTGAGGTTTTGTACTTTTGAAATGGTAAACGTAAGAATATGAAAATGTTGCTATGCTTTAATAATTGAATAAATATATATTACATCTGGGGATTTTTTAGCATAAAATTGTATTAATTGTTTTAAAAGAAGCAAAGCTACTGAGAGAGAAGCTAATTGGACTTTTCTAAGAAATAAACGAAACTCAGTAAATAATTTCAGCTGACCTCTTTTAAAAATTAGGGTAATATTCTGCAAATATAAAAATATTTTACTTTCTCAATAAAGTGACTCCATTTGGAAATGCCAGTATGTTTTATTTTCACATCCTGAAAATGAATTTTTTATGTTTTGACTTTATTCTTTATATAAATAAAACAAACAAAAACACAGGAAAGAAAAAAATGGGATAAATAACTTCTGAAATATTTTTTCTATAGAAAATAGATTATAGAATACACAATTATTGTTAAAAATAAATTCACCCATGCAGAACATGATTTGTGTCTGAAGCAACTAAGAGATTATTTAGAAAAATGTTTGGTAATGAGTTCTCAGAATTTGACCTGGATTATGATCAATAACCTCTTATATATTACACTACAGCTGATCACAGGATTGGAAAATGGTTTACCATGGTTATCAAAGCAATTATTACTGAGGAAAACAGAAAAAATATAAATGTCTTGAAAGATCTTTGCTTATTAGTGTTTTATCAAGAAAGGAAAAAAAAAAAAAAAAGTAATATACATAAGCAAACCCTAAATACAGTTTAGCAGATATCCTTATTTGGTTTTATAAACTTCTTTATTATCTCCTCAGCTGTAATATGAAAATACACAATCAATTTCCCACAGGTTAATTGGTGCTTTGACAGCAGAAGGGCAATAGCTACAGATCTGTAGAAGCCAAACACTAGTTTATTATCAAGCTTCTTCAAGAATTCCCTCTCTACTAGTGAAATAATTCCTCCTTTCTTATGAATAGAAACTCCTATTATTAGAAATTTCTATTAGAAATTTTCCACTATACCTTTCTCCTATTCTTACACTGGAAGCAGGCTTGTTGGTTTTGCCCTTCTATTCTGAAGATAATGGTTCAACCAAAGCAAAACTCAGGAGAGAAGTGTACAGTTCTGTTAGAACAAAGCTACTGGATATTGTTCAAAAAAACCCACCAGACTACCAACTCAGAGGAAAGAAAAGTTTATATAAAGCTCCTGAAAGTGTCTGTCTCTTTGTCTAGATTTACGTGTAAGGAACTTCCAGTGATTGAGAACTTAGGCTTCCTTAAGGAAGTGGTCACTAAACTAAAAAGATACTGATTTCTTTGATTGAACTAGAATCTTTATAAACACAGTGTATTTTTTTGTGGTGGACATGCTCTAGGCTCCATTTATTCCATTAAATAATGGAAGTTTCCATTCCATAATGGAAATTATCAAGTTTCCTTAAAGAACATCTGTAAAACTTCTGTTTCTTCGGTTACCCGCATCACAGTTGTCAGTTCCCTTTCCCCTCTGAAGGATGAAATTGCCCTCATCGATATAACAAAAGCGCACTTTGCATGTCAAATAACCTTGCATCTGGATAGGTCAAACTGGTATAGAAACACCACCTGCTGCTTTTTTATAGACTTGCTCAGTACAGAAGGTCACAACTTCTTTTCAGGTAAATTGAACCCCAAGGACTCAGTAAGAATTTTTACCTTTACTTTGCCTTGAAAGGAGATGAGATGCTGATAATGGGGGAGCAATTTTAATTTGTGCAGGACTCTTTCAGGAAAAAAAAGAAACCCTCAGCAATGATTATTTATACAGTATTAATTAACCAATTTGAAGCCTATTTTACAATTCTGTTTTAACATTAAGCAGGGTTTCCAACTTTTGTTTCAAAAACTACTCTGAATTTAATTTGCTTCAGGCATTCCTTTTCTACAGTTTAACTGCCCTTCCTGAACTATAAGTACCTTATGAACAGATATTTACATATATTTAAAGAGACCTTAATAACTTTCTACTTCACCTACCATTTTTATGAAGCTGTAACCTGTATACTGTTATGAAATTCAGTATTTGAGAAAACAAAAATTGAAACAAATTATTGATGAACTACAACCTCACAATGGCAAAAAGAAATATATTGTGACTTCTATAGTTTGCTATAAAATGTCTGAACACATTGTCCTGTACTTCACTCTAACCTGTTTGTTTAAACAGTCTCATCTGTTTATAAAGTACTATGTGCTAGATGGCAATCCCTTTTGGGAAGAACTGCTGTTTATACCAGGTTTCTTAAAATTCTGCAATCTTTTCTGACTAGGATATCTTTAAAGATATTTAATATACTGTTGTTGGAAACTATACAACTATAAATTCTTTTTTTTTAACTTTAGTCCTGGCTTAGTTTGTCTTTGCCCAGAGGGTGGGGAATTGAAGTTTCTTTTCAAAAGACGCTGTTTATTGAGGATTTGAATTTCCCTGGGTGAGGCTTGATGAGCCTCAATCAACAAAAAGAAGATTCCAATACTCTGAGAGTTTAACATCTACAGATTGTGAGTAGTCAGAAGATAGAAAGGAGATAAACAGATGCTAACAAAACCCCTGGTGCAGTCAGAGATACCTGGTCTGGGTAAAGACTGATAAGAGAACCAAAGAAGAGGACCAAATTAGCATTGGAGGTGAAGGGATCAATAACCAATAGGACATCGAATGCTAAGAATTGTGTAATAGAGAACCAATAAATGAGAATTTCTTTGGGTTGTTTATTTTCAAACCTGAGAAAAGTTTGGTAAAGAACCATATGTGATAGAATGATTTCCACTGCACAACATGGGCATCTGTAAATGGAATTATTTCCTTTGCACATGCTGGCCAGTATAAAGTATGTCTAATTCTCTGACACTTAAAAGATATTGTTGGAGAGTTTCTGTTTCTCCAGTAGTTTCAGTGACACTATTTTATTGCATATTTTATGACATGAATGAAATCCCAGATTATTCTGTTTCTCCTCTCCATTGCTTTTCCCCTCTATATGAATTTAGAGGTCATAGAATCATGGAATGATAGAGCAATGTCATGGTTACAAAGAACAAGCTGCAGTTTACCATGGAGGTCCCTGAATCTGCATGGATTAAAAAAGTACAGTCTGTGAAATGTGTTAGGGAGGAGAGAACTTCATGGAGAAAGCATATCAAAGTAGATATTCAATCTTTACAAGATTAAATTTTGGAGAGAAGTCACTGTGTGACTTGCTCAGATTACATTAAAAAGGCTCTTATGCTTGCCTGTTTTTGGCATAATGAAGAAATATCAAAAAAAGGGACCAAAAAGCTTCAAATCTTGAAACATTTGGTATGCAAAAGCATGTCTCCAAAATGGATGTGACACAGAAATATAAAACTCTCATAAAGATCCATAAAAATCAGTCATCACACTCAATGGTATATTAGAAAGCCTTAAAAGCATTTGGTACTTCTTTCATAATCAGGCTTTTATATATGAAGAGTAATTTAACTGTCTTCACAGCAGTGCTCTCTCCCAAAATGATGGCAGAAAGAATGCATTAGATATACTTTTACAATATTCTTTCTTTAGCAAAAGTCACTAAGAGCTGCAACAGTTTAACTCTTCCAAAGAACAGCTTATTAAAGCATACAGTGCGAAAATATATAAAATCTAATGAAAGTATTGGAAAGTGCCTAAAGATGTGAAAAAATAAAGATGTTTCCTAGTTAAAAAAACAACAACAAAAAACCCCCAACAAAACAAAAAACCCCCAATAAACAAAAAACAAAACCCACAGAAAAAACATATGACAATATGCTAAAGAATAAAAATCTGTTGGTTTTTAAAATGGGAGAATAGCATCTAATGCAGTAGAAAAATAAGACATATTTTTAGACTAATCAATTTGAAGAAGGACCTGCTATAATTTCACATTCAAAACTCACTTAATGCTCTAAAAGAAAGTAAATTTTCCAAGAACTGAGAAAACAATTATTTTCTAATGTTCTTCTCCCTACCTGAAATCATCCAGTGAAATTTTAGACAAACAAAATTTTGCATTTGTTTCTGATATGGAGACATTTGAAAGTTTTCCTAATTTTTTATATTTTCTTGAGTTATTTCTTAAAAACATTATTGGAACAGTTGCAACTTCAAAACAGTAACAAGAATAAGAAGGTCCACCATCCCTTCTGTATTGAATTGCCTCCAAACTTCCATGGCTTATGAATCACCGAATGACCAGCTCTGCCTAGAGAAACAATTAGTTTGTCCCCTTATCCCACAGTCAGACAGACATATATGCACTCTCCATGCACCATTTCAGAAGCTCTGCACCAGCTCTTACATTATTGCTAATAATTAACTGCTATTATGATGCAGTAAAAAGCAGTAACATGCATTTCAGATGTTATTTACATTCTAATATGACTGCTTTAAAAGCTAGTCTTGTTAAGATTATTAAGTGCATGAAGATTTAAATTACTGTGCTGCATAAATAGGTGCAGTATAAAAGAAGCAGAAGACCTATTGCCCTTTCTCAGTTTCTTTTACTTTCTTTGTTTTTTTTTAAATATTTTGACCTCCTAAATTACCCTATTCTCACTCAGCTTTTTGAGAAGTCAGATGCTCCAAAAGATCTTTCTTCCTACAATATGATAAATTAACATTTTATTTGCTTTGCAATTAACTACTGTTTAAAAAAAAAAAAAAAAAAAAAAAAAAAAGGCTTTCTGTAAGTATTGAGAAGATTCCTATTTCAGTGTTATTTACTAGGAGAAAAATACAGCCTAAAACCAGTTTCAGAATTTTACTAGCATATTGAAGGGCCTACTGAGTTTTACACACACAACAGTCTCATTTCATAATGACTTTCCCAATTTCCCTACAAATTTTTCTCATACAGGCTGGGAATCCAAAAATAAACCGAATTAATCAAAAAGATTTCTATTTATTCCATGATGCTTCATTGCAATGTTGTCAAGACACAAACTGTAAAATGTACAAGCATAAGCCCTGGAATGTATCACGAAGGGTATTTCTAGAGCATTCATATTAAGGCACATGCATACATCCTTCAAAATAAAATGTATCATACAGTCACTCATAGTGCTGAAAGACCCCCTTGAATTCTAAATTAGACTTACAAGAATAGAGAGGAGATTAACTGGCTTGCCTTGTATCACTAAAAAAGTGGGCTGCAAGAATAACCTTTACATGCTAAGACGCATAAGTAATTAGTTTTACATTTTTTCAGGAGACACATGGAAATGCTACTTCAGTTTTTCTGTTCTCTTTCAAAAAATGATGCATTAAAAGAAACACTTTCACAGTTCAAGTGTTTGTATACATATATATATATATATTTATATATATATAAATTTTTAAATCAGTTCTATTTTTTTTTAGAAACTTCAAATTACATCTCCAGTCACACACATAAATCACACAATACAAAATATACATAATGGCAGAACCATAACACTGTAACACAGACTTCATACTGGTGATTCTTAACATTAGCCAAGTCTGCAACTTTTCTTCAGTCAAAACTTTATATTTCCTTCAGTTTTTTGATAAGCTAGTTAAATCTGCCACCTCCAAAAGTGTTCTGAAACAAATTGTTTTTCTGTTTAGTAGTCCTATATTAGATGCTCACAGACAAATAAATCTTGAGCCACTGTATTATTAAAGATAAAATATGAACTTTTCTAATTGTTTTATCAGCAGTATATTATAAAAACAATTAGGTACTAAAATGAATTATGATCTTAAAATACAAGAACATTACGGCATTTGATTTTTTGTGTATGTCAAATTCCCATGTGGACAATGCTGGCTTGTCCACATTCTATTGCTGTGATACCAAAATATTAGTGATTTACACAATTTATTAAAATAGAATTTATTAGCCTTGTTTCCTTTACGAGAACCTTGCTTCTAAGCATACCAGGTTATGTACATAGAATAAATTTTTTACTGTGAGGGTGCTGAGGCACTGGAACAGATTGTACTGAGCAGCTGTCGATGCCCCATCCCTGGAAGTGCTCAAGGCCAGGCTGGATGGAGTCTTGAGCAATGTGGTGTAGTGGAAGATGTCCTTGTTCATCATGGGGACTTGGAACTAAGTGATCTTTAATGTCCCTTCCAATCCAAACCATTCTCTGATTCTTTGATTCTGTATCCAGGGCACTTGAGGAAGGAAAGGAAGTACAAGTTGTTAACTTTGATGTTTCTTTCACTCTGCTCCAGCATGACACCATTTGCATTCCAAATAATAAATTCAGAATTCAGATTTTAAAATAAGAATATATATCATATAATCATAGTACCTCAGCCAAGTATTAAATGGCAAACATGTAGAATTACAAATATAGTTTATAATAAAACTCAATATAATCAAAGATTTTCAGTTTCTTGTTGGTAGTAGAAATAAGCCTTTGTTTGTTTGTTTTTTTGTCTTTAAAAGGAACACCTCCAAGAGCACAAATAAAATGCAAAGATCCTTTTTTAAATGCAGAAGTATGCAATGTTAACTTCACTGAAATACTTGACTGTATGAATGCACAGAATTATTATAATCTTTTTTTGAAAGTTTTTTACCATTTTATCCTAGTGATCACTTTAAATGAAGATTAAATTGCACCCAAAAGAAACACGTAGTAACAGAGTTCATGAAAGAGTGCCAAAGAAAAAATTGGATCTGAGATTCCCCTGCAGCCTTTAGTGCAACCATGGTGATGCAGCTGTGATCCTGCAGCCCATGGAGGATCACAGGGATGTAGAGATCCACCTGCAGCCCACGGAGAACACCCATGCTGGAGCAGGAGAATGCCTGAGAGGAGGCTGTGACTCCATGGGTGACCTGTGCTGCAGCAGGGTCCTGGCAGACCCATGGTGAGAGAAGTTCAACAGAAGCGGGTTTCCTGATAGGATTTTGTTATATTTACTCTCCCCTGTCCATATGAGAAGGCTTTGATGAGTGACTGGTGTCCAAGAAGAGTCAGCACACTACATCAATATTTTTGCAGAGCCATCTTTAGTGGAAAAGTAGAAAACAAGACATGTCAAAAAAAGAAAAAAAAAAAAAAAAAAGGCCAAATTACAATCATTGGGGTTTTTTTTCTGTCAATTACCATTGACAGAAAAAGTATCAGACATGTCTTTTGTAGCTCAAGACAGAATTGAGATTGTCACGTGAAGGCCAGAGTCAGGAAAACAAGCAGTGGCTTTATAAGTTATCATGGAGCTTATTTCAGAAACCTATTTTGGAAACAGCATTGAATACAGTGTTTCAAAGAGGAGATATCATCAGATGAATAATTTACTATATAATTTTAATACAGCCTCTGCTCAACAAGTGGCTAAGCAAAAATAAAGCTTTAGATTAAATAAATTAATTAGTTCACTTAAAGGTCCTCATAAAAATTATAGATTTTCCACACTATAGAAACTCCACACTCTGCTAAGTTTCCTATATCTCATATATAGCACAAAGGCTAAAGTCATAACTTCAAATTAATTTCTTTAATGTAAGGGACACAAAAATCACCTATAAGCATGTTACCTCTAACATGGCACGACACATTTTATTTTCTCTTTTGAACTAGATATGTGGTTTATATATAGTTTTTAGTCTTTGATCAGAAAGGTTTGAGAGTTTAACAAAATTATGAGGATTTCATTATATCTGATGGTCTAGGAGCATTTAAAACATGACAACACCAATACATTTTCTTAAAATAATGTTAAATTCATCTAGCACTAGGAAGGGATCAAATCTTAAAGGCTCATAAAATCAGAGATGAAGAGGAAATTACCAGGATCAGCACAGCTAATTTTTTTTTAAAGAAGTATTTATAAGTCTACCTATAGATTTTCTTTCAGGTTTCAGACTTCTCCAATTCAAAAGTTCACCCACTTCTACCTAATGTAAACACACCCACCATAAAACTTTTTCTTCCAACCTGGGAAGTTCAGCTTTGACTTTTATTATGTTTGAAAAATCTAAACAGTGTTGTAGAGTTATTTTGCCTGTTACTTTGAGAGAAGTGTGATACCTAAACAATATTTTATATTTTTTAATATAAAATATTAAACAAATATTTAATATTAAAAATATTAAAAAATGTTAATATAAACATATTAAAATATGTTTATATTTTTTAATAACTGCAGACTGACAGTGCTGGCTGTTCTTGATTCTGTTTTGTTTTGCTCCTCCAAGACATGCTTTTCAAATTGAGCCATTCAAACTGAGTACATTTCTCACCAAAAACTGAGATGTATGTTAGGAAAGCCCTCAATGGTATCTAGATAGTCTAATGTATAAAGTACTGGGAAAGTTTGATTAATTGAAAAGGCATTTTATTATGCTGATGGCTTGATTACAGATGTATAACAACTGAACAATCCCATGTAATTTTCCAAAGAAGTAATAAGAAAAATACAAAAACTCTGAACTGTTAACCTCCCCTAAAAACCAAAAAATTGCATGTTATTATCATAGACCTGGTTAAAGGATAATGCTGGTTAAATGATATTTTAATTGATAATGCAAAATTTGAGATATATCTATAAAGTAAGATAACCTCATTAAAGTTACTTAATTAAGTCAATATTAATGATACAGTTCAGACTGGCAGCCTTGACAAAGTCATATGTAGGAAGCTTTCTAAAAGAACATATCTTTGTGGGGCATTTTTTTCAGATATCTTTTAATTTGCATACTTATGAATAAAATTTACAGGAAGGTGTGGATTTCTTTGAATCTTTGTCAGAAACCAGGCAGATTTCCCAAGATAAGGTTTCTTGCCAGCAAGCCTATCTCTCTGGCAGTCTGAAAATGTCAACTATCTGCCGTGAAACTGGATGCCTCATCATCTACTAGGTCCATCTTTAGCCTGGATACTCCATGGAGAAAGGGTTTCTTTTTAGGATATGCAGGGAATCTGAATCCTGAAGTTGAGTTGGCAGGAAGCTTTGCATTTCTTATGTTCTGGCAGCATCTGCTTGAGTAAGATTTCTTTGAGCAAAGACTCATTCAGCTTTGTGATGTTAGTCAGGAAGCTGAGACTTCAGATTTGCAGTGGACATTTTATTTCCAAGTTAAACCCACTAAATATCAGTCTTTTAAAACTATTAAAAAATTTACTACAATGTGAGAATTTAATGAAGAAATATATTTCTGAATCCACTTTCATAAAACTAATGGATTTATGAAGTGTTACAAGGCACAACACAAATAATAAAGATGAAACCAATTTAAATCATCATAATGAAATTGTGTTTTGCCTTAGAAAATTTGAACTTACTCCTTTCCCACTGGAACACATAACTAGGACTTTTCCACATACTGTGAGTCCATTTCAAAATATCTCTTCTTTGTGCTAACAAGATCAGAGAGCAGATTTCAACAGGTCAGATGTACATTAACTTGAATAGAAGAATTGAACAGTCCCATTATTTATCAGCTTGGAAAGAACACCAGCTTTAATTTTCGCTCCTTTCTGGTAATACATTAATCTATTTTTATCTATTTTCATATTTTCTTGAAGAAACTATGGTGTTTCAAGAATAAGCGTTCTTAATGACTAGTTATTTTCTAAAAATATATTTTATAGTATGAATACTTTAAAGTTCTAGTGGTTGAGCCAGAAAAAATACATTTGTTTTCTAAAAAAATGTTTAAAATAAGTCTCACAAAGCTTTTAAACTACTTACTTTTCTTTTAACTAGGAAAATCCTTTAAATTTTATGTAAGTCTAAGAGCAAATCATCGCTTACAGATTATGAGTTGGGGGGGGTGTTGTTTTGTCTGTTTGTATGTTTTGTTTTTCTGGTTAGTAAGTTTCATATTGCTTTCAAATTGGTTATTCTTCCATGTGTTTAAAATAAAAAACTCTCAGCAAATTCACAATCCTATAATTTTTGGTTTGGCATTCAAAAACATATCTCTGCAATTCCTGACAGGTTGTGCAAGCATTGTTTGGCTGGGATAGTTTCAATGTTCCTCACATAGCTGGTATGGGGCTGTGTTTTGGATTTATGGTGAACACAGTGCTGATGACACAGGGATGTTTTTATTATTTCTGAACAGCACTGACACAGAGTCAAGCCATTTTCTGCTTCTCATTCCACAACACCAGTGAGGAGACAGGGGATGCAAGGAAATTAGGAAGGAACACAGACAGGACAACTTATCCCAAATGCCCCTAGGGATACTCTGTTCCCTACGATGTGCTCGGTACATAATGCTGGGTACAAAAGAATTAAGGTTGACATGCTCAAAATGATGGTGCTAGTCTTCCCAGGCCACCATTAGGGATGATGGAGCCCTGCTTTCCTGGAAAAGGCTGAACACCTGCCTGATCGTGGGAAGTGGTGAATGAATTCCTTGTTTTGCTTTGCTTCCATGTGTAGCTTTTGCTTTATCTTTTAAACTGTTTTCATCTCAACCCAAAAGTTTCCTAACTTTTATTCTTCTAACTCTCTCCCCTCTTCTCACTAGAAGGAAGTGACAGAGTGGTTGTGTGGTACTTAGCTGCTGGCTGGGGTTAAACCACAACATGTATTTTCATAATCTTACTGGAAATTATAGGCACTGTCCAATGATTGTGATAACTGTGCTACAAACAAAATATATTTTGGTGTATTTTCAGTGAAAAAGACACGCCACTGAAATATCTGTGAAAAGATACTGAATATAGTATATTCAGTTTTCTAGTATACTAGAAAATGGACACACACACACACACACACACACACACACACACACACACACACACACACACACACACACACACACACACACCACACACACCCCTACACACCTCCTAAACACAATGTCTCAAAAAGTGGAAATAATTTTGAAAAATTAGCATAATAGAATGCTAATCTTGAATAATTTGTACAATTTTTTTTTTTTTATAAATGCATTGCAAATGCATGAGAGTGGTGATTTGAAAATAAAAGAGGAAGTGAATCATCTATGGGGTGTATCAGAACTTATGGGATAGATTTTTGGACGAGATATGTGTAGTTCTTTATTTTAAAGAAGTTGTTGCCACACTTCAGACAGAATTAATCTTGGGGCCCAAGGTTTTTTGCTCTCTATCACATCTTGGACTGGGAATTTTCTATTTTGGCCTACAGTATAAATTCAATCCTAAGGCAACTATAACCTTCAAAGAGTGTTTCTGTGTCGATTATGCAATCCATCTATTTCCAGACTCCCCATCTTTTCTACATACTCAAGAAAGCACGAATAGGTAAATCCAGTGAAGAGTTTCTCTTGTCTCAGTCTGTAATAATGTTTGCAGTGATTCTAATAGGGAAGGTAAACACATCCACCTGCAAAAGACAGAAACGTAGTTTGATATTGCATAGCCTTTGATAATCCATTAGTCTACTAGGCTTAAAAATCATGCTTCTTCACAGTTTACTAAAGCAAGAGGAGACAGAGAAAAGAAAAATCTCTACTTAAAATTTGGAAGAAGAAAATATATTTTCACTACTTTTTATTTCTTTCTCTTTTTCCAAGGACAGCTGCCTTTTCAGGCTTCCTGTCTCACCAATAGGTCTCTGATGCTGCGCCATTGCATCAAGTCAGTGTTTTGAATTGAATAGTTGGTTCTGAACTGTACCTGCTTAATGTGGTGGAATTCTTATGTGTCTTTACCCCCATAATATTTTTAAACATAAATTATTGCACAAAAAATCCAGAGCTCAGAAACAGAAAATATGGTTGAAAAGTTATCGGTTTGTAATTAAGTAGGGAATGAAAAGCTGAAGTGCAGTCTAGGATTTGTATAGTTGAAGTTTAATAAATAGAGGAAAATTGTACCTCCTCTGTTCATACTAAGATTAACACATATCTTGGCTAGTGGAGTGGAGAAAGGCTTCAGATTTTATCAGTAGCTGGAGTAACAGCTCATTGGTTTGCTTCTGTTTTGTTAGGTATTGGATTTCTTTTTTTTTTTTTTTTTTGGTCAGGTGTCTTAAACATGTGAACTGTGAAGAGACATTTTATGTTTTATTTATTAGGAACTAATTGGGTTTTATGCATTTGCCCTGCTCCAAGACACAGTCAATAACCCTATGTGTTTCTTCCCTGAAGTAATAGGGGAGTAATGGAAGAAAGGATTTGCCTAGCAATACTGAGGGGAAACAAAGAAAAAAAAAATTAAAGTGACCTGACCAGCTAAAAACTGTTTAGGTTATTCAAAGCTCTGTGTTTAAACACTGTGAAAGAGTAATGTATTTCAATATATTTTATATGTGTTATAAATGCACACCTATTAACATTTGCAATTAACATAATCTTTCCAATCAAGGAAGCAATTATTAGAGGGAAACGAGTTCTGACAAAAGAAATAATTATTTTATAATGAAGACAGATATACGTTAACTTTTTATTATGAAATATGTTATTTCATTATAAATACAGTTATGAAATACAGATGTTATAAAGCAAAAAAGAAAAGCAAAAGAAATACTTCAAAGTAAAACTATTACACTAAACATATTAAATTGTTAAACTCCTACCTCTGTATGGAAATTTGCTTCTGAAATCCTCTCCTTTATACAAGAAAAGAAATTGCAATCCTTCATTAAAAGTTTTGACAACACTGATTTCTCTGAAATGTATAAAATTTTTATTACTTGAAAAATTATTTTGCCATAGATTTGCAATTTTTTTCTCTACTGTATGTTCCTACTTAACAGGCCTCTAGAGAAGCACACATTTAAGCATCAGTAACTACTCTTTTCCTTTTTAGTTGATGCTGCCTATCATAAAATAGACTACAATTAGATTAACTATTTAAAGTTATATATTTAAAGAATATATATGATTTTTAAGTTCAGTTGCTAGTTCTAACATTTCTGCTTACTTAAACTAAGTTTAAGAGACAAATATATTAACCTACTTCAAAGCATTCAGAAATTATCTACAGAATGTGTCCTGAAGTTCTAAATTTATGTCTTTAGACCATACTTGTTCTATAAAATTAGGAATATAATTTCAACATATTTCTCTGATAAATATTTTGTAAGTCCTGAGTAACATGTAAACCTTTTAATGCATTATCTAATCTTTTAAGAAGTTCATGGAATGAAGAAATGTATTTTATTGGTAAATCTCAGTATCTATATTGTTACTGGTACTATTATACGGGCTAGGACAGCAACAAAAATTTTGGTTATCTTTTTTGCCATTCAAAAGTAGATGAATAAGGGCATGCCTTTGTGTTTCCTTTTCTCCTAGAGCCTTTTGTTGTTGGTGGTCTTTATAAGAATTATTCTTTCATTTTAACATATCTTGGAATAAGAGGAGAATTCAATAGCATGATCTCTTATATTTAGGTTCTTCAAACCACCATCTCATTATTTCTTTACACTTTTAAAGCCTTTATCAGTCTTACTAATTTCTGCCTCCAGGAAGTCTTTTCAATTTATTTATTTTGGTCTCTGCAAGCTTGCATGCATTCATATCAACTCTCAGCATGGTTTTGGAAACAACACTTGCATCTGTCTCTTTCTGTTCCAGCAACAGAAGGACTTGGTATCTGATTTCTACCTTCATTATTATTAGCTGGAATAAAACCAGGTAGGGTAGGGTATGTTCTTATATAAACAAACTCTTCATATTTCTTTTATGAATAACTCATAGGTTTTCTGACATTCCTACTTAATCACTTAAAAATTACTTTGGCTTAGATTAAGTAGGAAAAAATCACACAGCTAATACAGCTTAGATATGACATTTATTGAAAGTACAGTACAAAATGTATTGCTCTGAAAACTGAACAAAAATTAAAGTTCTGTTACACAAAATTTTGAACGTAGATATATGGCAGCTGTCACAAAAAGTTTAAGAAGTATAAACTTTTACTACCCAAAAAATTATAAACAGATAAAATGATCTCTCAAAAAATATGATCTAAGACTTGAGCTTTCCCAGCCTAAATCAGTATGAACTCTTCTACTTAAAGAACTAAATTTAAGCCAGTAATAAGAATAGATTACACAAGACAAGGAGAATATTTTTTGAGGTCTCCTAATATTCATCAAAGTGAAAGATTGACGTGCTAAAAAAGTCTGTTAAATCTTTTAAACTGTCTACGTAGTATCACGTCATCTGCCCACTGCCTTCAATATCTGACCACTTATATAAACCAAATCATACCCAAATGAATAAAAAGCAATTGCTTTTACAGAATGTCAGAAAGCATGTTAAAACTTATTATTGAAAATGCATGAAGAAAAGTGTTGAAGAAGGACCTATGAAAGATAATGTGCTCTGTAACTTGCAAAATATTCCTAGGATCACTGATTGTTTTTAAAATTGAGTTTTTATTTCTCATTGCCATAACAAATCTTAATTGGTAATAAATTAAATTTAGATCAAGCTGATTTTGCCTGTGATGGTATTTGGTGAGTGATTTCACCCTGTCATTATCTCAGCCTATGAGGCTTTCATTATATTTTCTGTCACCTTTCAAGTTGGAGAAGGAGTGATAGAGTAGCTTTGGTGGGCGCCCAGTAAAACAGCCAGGGTGAACCCACCAGTTTTGTAAGACACATGCTCATCCTATTGACTTCCTTTTTTCCTCTTTGAAAATACATATAAAGACACTAAATATAATATATATAAGATTAGAGTAAAAATTGACCATGAAAGTCTGGTGAAAAGTTGTGGTTGGTGGAAATTAGAGAAAAACTGAAATGTGTCGAAGTACACAAGAACCAGAAAAATATATCCAGCTGTACAGGGTGTGAAAAGAGCAGGCACTGATCTAAAAGCTCAGAAAGAGTGTTCTGGCTGACTCAAATTTTTGTGTATCCCTCCTGAAGTATAGTCAAAGGGAACAATCTTCAGATGGTTTGGCAAATATACCTGAATGTAAGAAGTCTGTTAAGAAATCTCAGAGTGAGCTATCACACTGGCTATTCATCTCTAAACACAGAAGACACAGGCTTTTGACTCTCTGGGACTGACATACCATGACATGACACATAGTCATGTTCTGTATCAAGAATCAATTTATCTTTTCACAGTTAAGAGTTGTTGAACTAGAAATACAGTTTGGTGTTTGACATAGGTTAAAATCAAAAAGCTTCAAAAAATGTCCCCCATTCTGCCAAAACCAAACCCAACATTTGAGGTTAGCATGTATGGTAAAAAGGGACAAAAAAACATCATCAGACAAACATCATTAAACTCTCTCTGTATTTCACTAGTTTGCAAAGGCTCTGCTTTTGATGCTATTATTCAGATCTCTAAAATTTTAACATCTAGGAGGTTAGACAGAGAGAGCAACAGACATAAGCATACTACTATCAGGCTTACAAATTTGAAATTTATTCATTATTTATGAAATATGTCACCATTTATTCAAAGACTCAGTACTAAATAGTCCTTATTTCAAACAGCTTTTTATTGTCCAGCTCAGTGTATCAGAGTGTGTCTTTGGACCGTGTTAAACCTTGATGTGAGAAGAGTAAAAAAAAAGAACACCTGATCATTTACAACAATCAAAACATATTTTCCCCAGAATGAAATTATTCAGATTCTGAGAAAAAGATTGCCTGTCACAAAAAAATGGGCTTTGGAAGCCCAGAGATACTATTTAATGGAGCAATATTTTTCCCACTGACTGCTCATTGCCTCTTGGCATGGACTAATCAGATGTAGAGACAGGATGCTTGAATTTTAACATGATTCTGAGCCTTTTAAATTCACAATTAATCATTGAATTGGCACCAAGTATATCAATGCAGACAATTTATTTTGATATAAAACTGTCTGGAGACTTTCTAAAAGAACTATGACTTGTAGCAGACTTAAATGTTCAAGCGGAAAGTGCGTATATCTAAGAAAAGGAAGCATGTGGTATTTACTTTCAGTGATCTGTAAAGAATAAGTTACAGTTTTTATATTCTGTGTATGTGCACACTGCACTAACATCAACATAAAATTCAAAGGAAAATGACTTTGGAACATCACCCCTTTTTTGTTTGTTTGGGTTTTGGGTTTCTTGTTAGTTTGTCATTATGGTTTTAAAAAATTTGCATCATGCTTTGCAGAAAATGTATTTAATATAAAAAGAAAAGTTGATTTCCCCATGAAATTTACATTTGTTAGAATAAAAATTTTGCTGTGCTAAGTAAGAATTACCCTTGCTTTTGTGTTCTGATTGTATAAATAGTACAGCTTTTGCTTAAATGCGTATAATTTAGATTTAAACCAGTTTGTGTTCTACTTTAATTAAAGTTTTTTCTTTTATATTTATGACTTACAGTATAATATCTATACAGTAACTTATAAGTATTTGTTACTGTGTTTTTATTACTTGGAAAACCTGCAATTATTATCATTTCAACCTGTTAAGGTCAAATAGATAAAATAAATAAGGCCATTGATGTCTGTTTTACTTGAATAAACAAATTAATTCAAAATTTTAAAAAATATTTCTATAATTAAAAAAAACCAAAACACACACGCAGCACTGTAAATTCCAAATTGCTTATCCACAGACTTAATCTTGCCTTTGTATTGATTAATTTTCAAAGATCCCCTTATTTGTTCCAATTTGAAGCACATTCAGTACAAGACACCAACACTAACTAAAAATATAAGTTCTTATTTTCAGAATTCTATGGCATAAGGTGGAGCATTTATGCTTATAACTTTTTCCCCTTTTTCATTAATGACCCCAGCTGACCCAACATTATATATAGCATGCATTTGCATTTAAGTAATTCTAAGTGTTAAAAAGAGCATCCCTAAAGGATCCCAAGTATACAGCTACACTGTTGCTTAAAATAGCTGGTGAAATTATATTTTCCTGCCTGTGTTTGTGCAACACAACACCAATCACTAAGTTCCAACCACTTAAATTGTTAGGAAAACATTCTTCAGTGATTTTTGTGTATACTCCTACAATTTTCAAAGGTACTGTTTCTTAGCTTGCCTCAGGATCTCAAGTGTTTTTCTGTCTTTCTATAGAGAAGTGACATCTACTAAGCCTTTTCTTCCAGATCTTGTTACTATTCCTATGATTAGCTGGTCATTCACACTGATCATCCCATCAAGTGTGAGCACCTGAATCTTGATCATAAAATCATGAAAAAAAATTCCAGTAAATCAAGCCTCTGCAAAAACCCACCGTTATTTATTTGGAACAAAGATAAAAGAAAAGTTCCTTTTTAATTTACTACCAACAGATGTATGTTTCTGTCTATGAAATTAAAATTAATTTTTCACATGAAAAGTATTTTAAAATCTGAAAAAAGATATGTTTTAAAGTTGGCAATTGGTTCAAAATTTCAGCTTTCAAATGACACTTCACTCTGTAAGACAAGAGGGATCATTCTATAAGCCTGAAATATTTTTTCCCACAGTTACTCACTTCTGTGTTAGGTAGAATTGCTGTACTTTTAAAAATATTGTTAATCCCATTAAAGATAGAAATTTCTTATCTATTTTAGTTGTTTCATTGTATATATTCCATAAAAACAATCAGCTGTCATTATATTGAACACCAGATTCAGTTCCTGTAGGAGGCAATCTTTATCTTTCCATTTAACTGAGAATTCAATCTTTGGCAAGGCCATAAGGCTGCAAAAACATTTATTAAATTAATACATTGGTCTCTGAATACTGCATGATGCTGCAGCATCTGTCACAGATTCCTTCATGCACCAATAGGTGAAGAATGGAGGGAGTTTTGGCTGCAGTCTCTTATATGACATCCACCAGAGGGTAGATATAATAAAGGAAGAAGAAAGCTGGCAAAGAGCTTATGGTGATAACTTTCAAACAGAGGAAATGAGGCTGTACTTGCTGACTCTATACAGTTCTGCACTATTCCCTGCCCCATTTGGGACTGTTTCTTGATGGGAAATGCTATATTAAATATCGATACTGTGCTTCAGAATAACAACAACTAGTTTTTAACTAGCAATAAATTCAAAGAGGATATGAAATAGTTTCTGTTTGTGGCTTGAAGAAGAGGACTGGCAAACTGCAATTCACAAAAAGCTCAGAAGACATTTCACTTTCCTGTTCCTGCATTACTATTCTGCAAAATAGTCTTAATCTGACCTGAATAATAATTAAAAAAAAAAAAAAAAAGACAAGTGTAAAATGTTGTTTTACTAAAATATAAAACAACACCTTCATTAAGCTTTATTTGAAACAGAAATAATAATAAAAATTATTCAAAGGTTTCTTTATATTTCTCAGCTGTTGAACTGTTAAACATGTAAAAGAAAGAAAAACATTTACTTTATGCTGTTGGATGATTATGCTAACATAAAAAAAAAAACTTTTTAATTTTGTTGCAGAATGTTCTATACTTGGAGGTGTCTGAACTGGCAGAAAATCTGGAAAGCAAATATCTTTTTCTCGTCTTCTAAAGAAATTATTATTAGGCCAATATTGCAAAACAAGATGCAATCCATGTGCCATCTTCATACTAATACTCTAGATTTACTCTGCAGTCACAAAGATCAATAGAATCCTATAATTGATTATCTAACTTGTTTTAGCTGTCTGCTGCAGAGTTAAATAAAAGCTAATACATATCTATTTATCACTACTAACTCAAAAGGAAGCCTAAAACACTTGTTCAGTTTTTTACTTCTAAATTTTAGCTGTATAAAGGCTATAAAAGATGAATCTCACTATTTTTAAAGCATATTATAAACAACAGTTTATAAGAACTACAAGATGAACACTGAATTAAAATGACTTATTAGAATATTAGAAATATTTCTATATACACAAATATTAAGTTGTGTCAAATATGATATTAACAGAAATTATGCAGTTTCATTGTTCTCAAGCACAGCTCTTCAGGCTCTCTCATCTTCAAAAACTGTATTTGTATACAAACAAACCCAATAGTTCATGTGAGACACTGATTTCAACTTCCACCTCACTTACTTTAATTACCTAATCACATTCTGGAATGAACATTCCTTGCACGCAATAAAAACAGTTCAAGTATCAAAATACAGCTCCTATATTTAGCATGCAGTCAACACTTAATCAAAAACAATAAATATCATAATGAAAATACAATAATATTTTAGAATAACATGCATAAGCAGAGGAGGCAGTTAGTTTTATGAGTGAGATGATTATTTTACTTTTCCTTTCTCATATAACTGGAATAAGATGACATTATATAGTAAAATCTTCTGTCCTTCAGATTTTTTCTTCCTGGTATTTTTTCAGCCACTCTGAAGTCTGAAAAATTTAAACCTTTTGGGGTCATATTTCTATGTAGTTCCAATGACAAAGTGTAATGAATTTATTTAAAAAAAAAAAAAAAAAAAAAAGGAATATTTAAGGTATCCAGCCAGAAAGTGCTTACATGTGAACCTGTAAATGTCAAGGGACTGAACATTCCTCCTGCTTATCAGGAATAACCTGCAAGAGAAAGATGAAAAGACTTGATTATGAAACCTGATAGATGAAGAAAATATTAAGGTAGGTATGCTGGTTATGCTGGGGTAACTTTCTTCACATAGCTGTTATAGGGATGTGCTTTGGATTTGTGCTGAAAACAGCACTGATAACACAGGGATGTTGTAACAGTTGCTGAGCAGCTCTGACACCGAGTCAAGGCCTTTGCTTCTCACCCCACTCCACTAGAAGGCAGGCTTGGAGTACACAAGAAGTTTGTTGGGACACAGCCAGGATACCTGATTCCCACTGACCTAAGGGATATTCAATACCATATGACCTCATGTTCAGCATATAAATCTGGGGGTAGAAGGGAATAGACATTCGGAGTGATGGCATTTGCCTTCCCAAGTGTGGTGGACTCCTGCTTTCCTGGGGATGGCTGTACATGTCTGCCCATAGGAAATCATGAATTAATTCCTTGTTTTGCTTTGCGTGCATGTGGTTTTTGCATTACTTTTTAAACTCTCTTTATCTCATTTCATGGGTTTTCTGATTTTTTATGGGGCTCAGTTGCTGGCTAGGGTTAAACCATGGCAGTAATTGAAATGCATTAATGGGGAAGACATGACAGCTATGTTACTGTATATTAGTTGTTAAGTATGCATTATTTTATTTGCATAAAATAATATATTTTATATTGAGAATGAAAATTTACACAGATGAACTCTTTCATGAACAAAGCAGCCTTGACTTGAGGAACTTCACACAGTTTAATTCACTGTAAATTAACATGTAATTTTAATTACTGATTCAGGTATTAAAAAGGGAAATTAATTAAACCAACACTAGAAAAACTTCTTTTGTACTTGTTCCCCAGGCTCTGCCTCAGTCCAGCCCTTCTTTCCCACTTGCTCAATTTAATTCCCTTTCTTTTCATCACACCCCGTCCCTTCCAGGCCCTTTGGTGATGCAGAGGTCAGTGTACAGTAGTTTATTTCTGTTTCTTGTTTCGTATTGTTCTCCTGCCTCAGCATGTGTCTTCACAAGCCACAGCTCTTTATGGGGTGTCTTTGATATCACATGGGTCCTCCATGGGCTGCAGTTTCTCAGAGCATCCCTCTTTCATTCAAAAGTTCTTCCTGCAGGCCATTTTCAGTTGTGACCCCAAAAATATCCCATTGCACATGCTTCCAAGCCTGTCTTTTTATTTACTTTCTCACAGGTCTTTTTTGAGATTCCTCCTCTCACCTTTCATCTTTTCTGTTGTCTCCTACCCCTAGCAGCTGCCACCCTTCCTCAAGCACATCTGATCAGAGGCACAGTGTGCTCCTCTGGCTGATTGAAGGACTGAGGCATGATGGTCTCTCTCCATCCTTTTTAGAGTCATCTAGAACCTGCTCTGACTGGCACAGGGAGGCTCATGCCTCCTTCCACACATATACCATCAGCCCCTGTTACTAAGACTTGCCTTTTATGGCTAGTACAGAGCCGTACATTTCTTTCATGTTACACTTGCTCTGTTTCCACAATCCTTCAGAGGCATGCAGGAATGCCCAATTTGTCTACAGTTTATTCATTAACTGAGCACAAATCCATTTTGTCATTTCATTACTATATTATTCATATCTTGTCTACATTAATATGCAGCTATAGCTCTTGAACAACTTCTCTTACATTCATTGTCACATTATACGCGCATGTAGGGATCATCAAATCAGTATTTGAGTGTCTTTAAGAATGTGAAATGAAAGCCAGATTCAAATTCATGAGTCACTCCAAAGTGTGAATCAAATATTCTTCTTCTGAAGGACATTAGTAGAGAGAATTGAGGAAAAAGAACAAGGCTTCCAGCCATCTGAAGCCTAACTTTGAGCCATGTCTATTAAAATTTGGTAAATTTAGACGTTCTCAATCTAGTGTCATGGTTTGGCTCTAATTGGACAATTTTGTAATATTGGTGCCTAATTGGACCAATTAGAAGATTGGATATGCCTTTTGTAAATACACATCTTAAGATGAAAAACCCTGAGAATAGCTCTCTTTGTTTCCAGCCTTGGAAGGAGGCGGCAGGTCAGAGTCTGGGCTTGGCCCACCACAGCCCACAAGGACAGATCCAGGCTGACTCCTGCAGCCTGGCCGAGATATTTCTGTCTGCAGAGGGGTGCTGAGCAGGCTGCCGAACTCCTCACTGGGGAGCTGGCAAGCTTTTCACCAGGGAGCTCACCGACCTGTATCCTGGCTGACGTCTGGGGCTATTTGCCAGCAAGGACAAGCTCTTTCTTAGCAGAGCCTGAGGACCGTGCCAGACAGAGACTGTGTTAGCACTGGGGGCAGATTAAGAGAGATTGGCCCTGGGCCAGGAGCAGCCCTGCAGCCGTCACCATTGCAGACTGGGAATGGCCACGTGGCTGGGATCGGAGGGGCCGGGGCGGTCTTGCATGGACACCTTGGCATGGCTGGGAATAAACTTTATTTGCTCAGCTGCTTTAAACTAACTTTACTACAGATGGATAAACACATCAGTGGCAGTTTTTTTCCTGTTTTTAGCACCTCAGTAGAGTCGGGCTGACACAACTCGCAGAGTGTCAATGGAGACCACGTGGCCAACGGAGAGACACAGCAACCCACATTCCCAATTCAGAGTTTGGACCAGATCAACTTTCCAGTGTTACAAGGTTTTATAGAACTGTTCCAGTTAATGGTAAAGCTTGAGAACAAATGGCTCTATGAACATCATTTTTCTTCTGAATTAGGAAAAGAAAGTGAACACATAGAGGCAATAACATGGGACTCTGAGGTCAGTGAAGAAAGAGTTAATGCTAGATGGAAGGGATTGAAAAGATGCTTTGAGCTTGACTTAAAATCCTGTAAAGCTATGGTGGAGATATATTTGATTTTATTTTAGTTTCCTTTTAACTCGTGAAAATGCATTGGGACATGTAGCATTCTGGCACAGCTGTGAGCTGAGGCAGTAGTAGTTGAAGCAAATAGATGTTGCTGTAGATTCAGTGAGAAACTTGAACATAAAGAAATGAGAAACCTTATCTTAGAGATAGTAGCAGAAAACCTCTAGTCCCAGAGATGGACAAAGAGAACTTTTGCTTTATGCCAGAACAACTCATCCTTAAAATAACACCCTAATAGATTGAAATGACCCATGAAAACAGCTGTAAGAAAACTGTAAGACATGGGGAGGACTTTCACACTGCAAACAGATTTTTTTTCTTATGTCCCAGGTGGTGGTTTTGCTTTGTGACATTAAAACCACGAGAAAACTATTTTCTTGCAAAAAAATCTGCTCAGTAGGGCAAGAAAAACTCATCTCCCTAAGTGAACTGAAGAAATCTATTTCAGAGGTAGTAAACTGACTAAAAGTCCCAATTTTGTCTCTACATTGTCAATAGAAAAGAAAAGTGTGGGGAGGGAAAAAAAAAATAGGTATCCTGAAGGTTTTATTCTGATTTTCTTATTATATTCCTTTTAATTCTGTTAATAAAGGTTTCTTTATATCCTTTCAAGTTCAAACATGCTTTGCTTTTCTCCTAAACCTATCTCACAGGAAAAAATAAACCTACCACATTCATTGGTGCATTGGCTGGGAAATCTCAAATTGACAAACTTAAACCACTAGATGTAATTGAGTTTCTGTCCGGTTTCAAACCAAAACCTGGACATCTCTAAATTGCATTCAGACTTTGATATTTCAGTCAGGGATGTAACTAGCTTCCCTGACTTTCTTGAAAATCTTTGAAATACCATTATGCTTAGGTTTTCCACAATTTATTCAGTATTTTGGGAAAAAACCCACATCACTAACAACAGAACACCCCACCCTCCTTATGTTCACATTTAGTGTATTATATGGGAATTTATACAGGAACATGCTTGTCCTCATGAGAGTAAGATTAGACAAACATGAACAAGAGACAGTCCATTTCATTGAAGAGATCCTACTTTCTTGAAGCATCTTGCATTCTGTTGCAGGAATATAAATTTTATAATTTCTACTGAGAACAATGCCTGATACCAGTGAAGAATTAGCAGGAGAGGGGAAAAAAAAGATTCCTTTAAATCTAGTCTAACATTAGTAGGGAGAACATTCACAGCTGAGCCTAAAACCTGATTATCAACAGTCCTGATGGCCAAGCAATAGTACAAGGCTTGACTTGATAAAAGAGAAAGAAGGTAAAAATATAGCTTTTGGTAAACAGCTGAAAGTATTTTTCAGCTGAAAGTATCATGAGATAATAAAGAAGTTGACATTTTATGATGCTCTCAGTTTTTTGGATTTTGTGGGTTTTTTCACTGATAGAGGGTCAGAAGAATTTTTTTTTTTTTTTCAATTTACTGCAAGAAAATGGCAAATTACCTCCACAAGGATTATCACAATCTAGTAGGGTTGAATCTGGTGAAAAATTTTTATCTTACACTTGCAGTGTGTTTCCAGAACATTGATCTGCACAGGTCATTATTTAGCTGATAAAAAACATCATGATAAAAAATCAGAAATAAGCAAGTAAATTCATGTACTGTTTTCTGCCTGCTATTGTCTAAAGGACAGTGGGGAAAAAAACTAGCAAAAACCATTACAAAAATGCAGCCATTTTAAGATAAACAGAATGCAGTGATTCACATGCATATCCCATTGACAGTTAGGGCTGGTTAAAGTGCACATCTCTGTGTGCCCAAGAAAGAGAAAACTGGAAGTGTCTTACTGTAGATTTTCTAACAGCCTACTCAAGTTCTGAAGTGATATAAGATGCAACTGAAGTGAAGCTCCTCACTTCAGTGAGATTTTCTTATAAATCACAGAACTGATGAAATGGAAATGAGAAGGTCCGTTGTATTTTGTTCTTTAACATGGAAACTTTTTTGATTTTAAAAGAATTCATATCCTGTCTGATGTGGTTATACTTTCAGTAGAACATTTTACATCAGTCTCCACACCAATTTAGCTTTACAAATTCATTCAATATCAACCTTATTCAGATTTATATAGTTTTAGAAGTATTATGTATCAATATCATGCAACAACACATCCTAGAAAAATTAATTGCAGCAAAAAAGACTGAAGGTGAACAACGGATTACTCTGTATGTAGTCAGTCATGAAAATAGCTGACCTGAAACTGTACCTGTTGTGTCAATCTGTTTCCCATCTGCATCACGATTTTCTTTTCATGGTGGAAAAAAAAAAAAAAAATTGAAATTTACCTGGGTCATAAGTATAGAGAAGATAGAATTAAATTTAATAGAATTGAAAGAAATATGACTAGGATTCTGAAAAGTGCAGCAGAAATAGTCTCCACCACAGTTTTGAAACCAAGTTATTTTGCCACAGAGAGCTGTTTGGAATTCAAAAACACAAAGCTCATCTGTTACATGGTTTTAGTTGCTGGTTTGCTGCAAAATTCCTCTATGATGTTGGCTGTATAGCTGGTGACATGTGGCTTGCCATCTATCCCTTTCTTTATCTGTCATATGTTGATAATAACACTGATTTATTTAACAGGAATGCAGTGATGATTAATTAGATACCTCAGAAAACAGGTTCTTATGAAATATGAACTATCATCTGCATACAATACAGATTTTTTTTTTCCTTAACACAGGCTGTTAATTATCTGCAAAACTGCTTAGCAAACATTTCACCTGAAATTTTGTAGAAAATGTTATGTAAGTTTTCACAATTCTTTTTTCTTTTCTCTTTCCCCTCTTTACAGAAATTTTGTAAAGTGAGACAATTTGCAATGATAACCTTGCATTTTTACATAACTTTAGATTAACTTTTAATTAGATTAGATATTGATCTGTCATCTATGTTGTACCATAATAATCTTTACATGCAATCCATTAAATGTTTATAAATTTTGTGTGGGTGATTCAACAGAGATTGATTCACAGAATTCTATGAGTGTGGTAATAAAAATTCAAATGTTTATGGTATAGTTAATTATGCAATTATGCCAGGTATTTGGACAAGCATATTGCTGTATGCAAAGGAAAACTGGTATATTGTGAAGTATTGTTAAGTGTCTGAATATTTTCCTATCTGGTTGGTCTAGTATCTGGAATATTTTAGATATATCCTAGGGTGTGTTTTTTGTTGGTTTTTTTTTTTTTTTTTTTTAAATACATAGTAGAACTGCACCTAGCAAAGATAATTGGAGCAGGTGACAGGTTCTCAACAGTACAGCTAAAAGCATACAATTAAACTCGAGTACATTTGGTACCCTGTGCGGGTACACACAAGTTATCAAGTTCCCCAGCTTTAGTAACAGGATAGTTAGATGAAGCAACAAAATTTTTAGCATGTGATTATTCGATTGTTGAATATATCTAATCAGGCTAGGACCTGGTTTGTTTTTTTTTTTTTTTTCAGACGTTAGAATTGTCAGCCTATGAGTAATATACTCATTATTTAATTAAAGTATTTAGTAATTTCTTCATATTTTCATTTGTGAGTTACCCAAATATTACTCAGTCAGATCTCATGTCTCACTAAATAGCAACTAATTCTAAATGTTCTAAAACTTTCTGCAAATTAAAGTCCAAGGTGTTCTATTAATAAGAAACTTCATGAAAAAAAAAATCTTTCTTGCATTAAATCAAGTTTTAAACATGCTTAATCTATTTTTAATAAGTCTATAACTTTGATAAATAGTTTAGATTATACATCAGAAGTAAGTTTCCCTAGGTGAACTTTAGGAGTTCTTGATTGAATATAAGAAATAAACCAGTATATATTTTTTGATAAATTTTATCTATTATTACATCTCTAACAGAGCTTTCTATCCTTTTTACAATACTTTTTCCCTATCTCTTACCTTTGGCATTCCTGTCCTAAATGGCTTGATTTTATTAATTAGCTATTACCTGAAAAGAAAGACAGAAATTCTTTAACCTTTTTGTTTTCATTATTTTTCAGTAAAATGAGAAATAAAACTCCTTATTTGCTTATGAATGGAAATAAATTTAGACAACTTCAGACTGACAGATGACATTTTCAGAAAGTTATGAGTGACTGAAGAATTAGTATATATTGGCTCCAGTTGCTTAAGGTCAGCAATTAATGAGTGCTGTTTATACAGTTAAATTTTCTTCATTGTACTCTGACCTGACTCTGGCATAAGACATATTGACATAAATGGTGTACTTAAAAAAAAATGCAGATTTATCCACTTTGCATTTGGACAACGCCATGTTCACCTGCTTCCTATATACACTGAACAACAGTTTACTAATTCTTCAATTTCTTAAGCCACTGGGTACTCTTAATTATGTCAGTGACTAGTAGGTATTCAACAAGCTGCACCACAGACACCATCCAGAGTTACCCGTTATTTCTACCACACTTTACAGCAAGGTAAAAATGGAATAATCTGGTTATCCTGAACAAGTTCTTAGAATACACCTCTAGAAATGTCAATCTGCATTCTTAGTCAAATCAGATTCAACTCCTATCTACACTGACAAGAGAAAGAAGAATTTTTATGATTACATAATGATTTTGTGATAAATTATAATGATGAAAACGTAACCAGTAAATCAAACCCTAACGTGCACTGAGTTCAGACATATAGAGAAACAATCCACAACACGTTTTAAATGTCATCATGTCTTTTGAAGTCAGCACTTCTTTGCACATCCCAAGATAGAAAAAGAAAATTATAATCTTCTTTTAGAAAACTCATTCAAATATGGGAGTAGTAAGTAGTTATATCTCTAAAACTAATAATATTATAATTTTTTATTTTTTGAGAGCTTCTTGTATCGGTCAAAAGTGGTGGTTCTAACCCTCTACTCCACTCTTGTGAGACCTCACATGGAGTACTGTGTTCAGCTCAGGACAGGAAGGGCATGGACATGCAGGAGTGAGTCTAAAGGAGGGCCACAAAAAATTATAAGAAGAATGGAACATCTCTCCTGTGAGACAGGGTTTCTCAGCCTGGAGTAAGAAGGTTCTGTTAAGGTATTCTTGCAACCTTTCAGTTCTTAATTGCCTATAGGAAAGATGGGGACAGTAGCTGTTGTGACAAGATAAAATGTAATGATTTTAACCTGTAGAAGATTTGATTAATATTGCACATAAGGAAGGAGTTTTTCATAATAAAGATGATGAAACACTAGAACAAATTGCCCAGAGAGGTGATAGATGCTTCATCCCTGAAAATGTTCAAGGTCAGATTGGATGGAGGTCTAAGCAACCTTGTCTATTTGAAGATGTCCCTGCCTACAGCAGGGAGTTGGACCAGATGACCTTTCAAGGTCCTTCTAACCCAAACTATTCTATTGATTCTTCAGTTGTATAGATTTTCAGTAGATCTAAGTTACAGAGGTCTCTAACAGCCCATTAAAATTCTCCTCAGTTTGGAGGAACTTGGAACATACCTCAGAATACTATTATATTTCTTTACATTCCATTCTGGATCAAAGTGTAAAAAAGATCCTTCTATTGCTTAGCAGCACTGGTGTTCCCAAAATACGTGGTTGCAGTTACACACAAGGATATAAAGGTACTTACAGAAGCCAGTATTGAAAACATTGTCCCTCTGTGATAGATATACCCAAGACATTAATCCATCTAGTGGTAATTCTGTACCATCTCTGAAAGAGATAGAGGCCTAAGCCATCTAGTTTCAATCTGTTCTCTGAAAACCCATGAAGAAACAGCCACACAGTGAGTTTTGAACACTAGCGATGTGACTGATGTGTGAGTCAACAGTTTTCCAAGGAACAAAATTAAGGAGTCTCATGCATACCTTTCTCACTGCATGAAACTTAACAACAAGCTAACAACTTTATTCCAGCCTAAGAAGCTTCCTTTGAGCTCTTCCTGCTCAGGAGCTGGCTGCATCTGAACTGGGAGATGTCTCTGAGCTGGCTGCTGTCTCCTGAGCTGGGACACATCTCAAGGTTGCTCATTGATGGAAACACCTCTTATAAACTGTAGATCTTTGGTCAGTGACTGACATCACATAGATGCTTATATTATAGTGTACTAAGATTCTGTATTGACAACTTTGATTTTGTTCTGATAACTTTGATTCTCGCTTGATAGTTTTGAATATTTTTTAAATTTTCTGTGACGCAAGTAATACAATGAACATTATAACCAAACTCTGTTAAGTCACATTCTTATAATATCATATTTCAATATAAGTAGTTTTGCTGATACTTTTGTTGATGTTTCTTTGAATCATCTAAATCACTCATTTGTGAAACCCTCTACATGACTAGTTTTTTGTCTTTTAGCCTTTCTAATGAAGCATGTTCTCTCACCATTACAAGCTACAATATAGATGTTGATTAACACCTTGCTATCATGTATTAAATTAAACAGTAGGAAAACAGACAACTATTTGGATCTGTTTGTTTTGATTTGATTTGTTCTCCCAATTAATTTAATTTTTAGAGGTGGGTAACAAATATATAAACACGTCTGGCATCTATTCTCAATGTATGATCTGAGGCAGTGGTCAGTGGAGAAATCCTAGGTGATTTCATTCTTTGACAGAAATTCTGGCAAAACCCAGACTTCCCTTGGAAGCTTGGTGCTAATGCTGTATTTCTCTCTTACATTTAACTCTGCCAAAACCCAGCATCTGCTCCCATATAGGGTGTTGACAGTTGAAGCATTCTTCCATTGTGTTGTAACTCTGCCGAGACCTGGCATCTGCTCACAAATAGAGGTGTTGACAGTTGGAGCTCTAGCACTTTCCCTTTGTGCATCAACTCTGTGGAAATCTGGCATCTGCTCACACACACAAGTTTTGACAGCACAAACTACAGTCTAACACTAAGCTACTCCAATGTAGGGGAACATGTGTAGTCATAATTTTGGAGGGAGACTACTTTCACATGACATCAAATCCAACAGATCAGGAGATAAAGTAGGTATAGGGCTTGGAGCATCTTTTAGCAAGTGTAAGTCTTTACAGCATCAACATACTGCAATCTATATGGAGAATTTTTCTCTCATAACAGGTACCAGGAGAAAGTAACCAGCACTCCAAAGACTGAGCTTTGCACCTTTTCTCCATGAGTTAGGCGGGTGCTCTGTGAGTCCTTGATAATTGAGTAAGATCATTTGTTTCTTGCTGTGCTGAACAGGAGAACTACTGTGATCTTTTTACCTTATGTTGGAGCTTGTCTTGAATCCTCGTCCATTTTTAACTTTTCCTGTAAATTTTAATAACAGCTGCACGAGAAACAGGCTAAATAGTAGTACAGTAACTTTAACATACTTTTTTTCTGAACTATGATGTGAAAGCAGAGTCCCTTATACTCTACTTTAGGAAAAACAGATGACTAAGTAAGTCACTTCTCCCATTTTGCTCAAATTTTAAAAAAAATTTTAGTGCTTTTAAAACTAAGTCTGCAGAGGTTTATTTCTACAATAAAGTCTATCATTCATTGTAGAAAACAGTCCAAAAGGATGCTTAGACATCTTAGTCTTAAGGTACTAAATATAAATCAAAAATACTAAGAGAGACTATGTTTTTTCTTTAGATTACTTCCCTTGAAACAAATTGGCAAAGTGAATGAGAAAATCAAACAATTCTAAAGAAAACAAACACAATTTTTTTATGTGACATCATTATTTCAAAAGTACATAAGTACAACATTGGGAATATGATGCTTCTTAAGTATTCTTGTCCTAATTTCAGATTTTAAAGAGGCTTCAGTTATATTGTGGACACAAAAATAAAATTAGTGGAAGTAAATATAAACCAGAGAAAAAGGTAGCAAACAGAGTCTCTCTGAAAAATAAAGCTTTGACATATACAAAATTAAACTTAGATATACTTATATTAACAGATTTTGACTTGAACCTAGGACTACTCCATTAGTATTTCTCTACTTGAGATTCAGTATTAATTTGTGCATGAAAACAGAAAACCCAAGATGAATAAGTAGGGATTAAGGGTATTAAATATGTCATGCTTTGAAAGGTTTATAATAGGTAGTTTATAAATGGTAATATGAATTTATTATCTGCCGGACTAGTTTCACAGTCTTTATGGCATAGCATGTGAAAAATAAATGCCAGAGTTATACTTTGGAATCTTTCTGCCATGAGCTATATTCTATTATTTTGATAGATTTACCCACAGAACTGTATCTGTAGCTATGCATTAATGTGTACATATATGTATTTATATCCTATGCAGATAATATATATACATATGTACATGTGCAATTCCAAACAGTTTCCATTTTTAAAACCTAGTAAGTTATGCACATGAATTTGTAAACACAATACCATATAAGACTCCTTCCACCATGCTTTTTCATCAGCACATGTTGTCATGGATAATGGTAAAATGGAACCATTTAGTTTCAACCAGAAAATCTATGCCTCTTTCATTGCTGTAATTTCAATCCATGGCTTTCATCAGACAGTTGTTTGTTAACTACTGCACACAGAGAGATGATTCAAGTAGTGTCTAGCCAGCCACCCAAGAGCTGGATGGTTGCCTGGAGACTAAATTTCAGTGTTCAGAATCTGCCTCTTAACAGCAAAGAACAAAATATTGCAGCTCACTCTAAAGAAGATACTAAGCAACCATACAGACACCTGTTGGTTTTAAGTGCTCTTATTAAAGTATGCTGCATCCTGAAATTACAGACAAGCATAAACTAGAACATAAGAGTTTGTGCATGTTCACTATACCTCTCACCTTGCTAATAAGTGATTCAGAGCTCAAATTAGATGTTTTCATGATTAAGCCACATCTTGCCTTTTATCTCCAGCATCTTCAGCTTTCCACCATCACCATAAATCTCTGCCCTAACTTCTTATTGCATGTCATAGGATCATAGGATAATTCAGGTTGGAGGAAGCCTGAGGAGACTGTGAATTACAATTCCCTGCCCTAAGCAATGGTAGGTAGTTTTGTTCATATCCATCACATCACATCACATCACAGAGGCATTTACCCTTGGTACATGCCTCAACATTTATTTCAAACCAAATATCACACCAATTGAGTTTATAAAATTTAACAAATGTAGTTTCTAAGGATGCTATAATGAGACAATTTTGATGAACAGCATAACACCACAGAAGATATGTTTTCTGCAGATATTCTCTGAAACTACAGATAAAACACAAACAAGGCTTTCCAAACTTCTTCACTGAATACAGTGACCGATTTCTATGATTGAAGTCTAGTCAATTGTCCTTTTAAAGCAAAATACACTTTGATTATTTATGCAAATAGAACAAGCATTTTGAAAATATACTTACTTAATTGTTAAATAAAATCAGCCCCTCATCAACCCTCAAACTTGTCAGTGTTGAATCATAGACAATTTTAGGAAGATCAGAGAAAAAGCAGCATGTTCCAAAGTTGGTTATTTCCCTATATTCATATTCCATTAATTCTGCCATTTCTTAAGACTTTGGTTTGTCTGTATTTTGAGCGGGAGTTTGGTCTGTTTTCAACAAGGATTCTGTTCAGGTATTTTAACACAGCTACTTTAGGTTTGTTACATAATAGGAAAATGCATCTTTAATATGAATGAAAATACTTTGTCTTATAGCAGCTGTGACTAAGTGCTCCTTGCCTGCCACTTCAAAGCAAGCTGGTCTTACCTAATCCCCAGCTGCCATCACTTCCTCTCTTAAGACCACAAAACTGGCTGTTTGTCTCTGCACAGAAGTACCTCTATAAAATACAAGTGACTGAAACACACCTGACACTTCTATAGAACTGCCAGGCTGGGTGACAGTGTCACCTTGACTGACTTGAATCAGATGTTTGGAGTCCCTCTTCAGGGACATTGCAAAAAGTGATAAAAACTATTATTCTCCTGGTTAGGGATATATTTGAGATTGTAGTTAAAGATGATAAACTTTGTATTTTTCCCAGGAAATAGAAGACCCTGTCACAAAGCATTTAAAAATAATCTATGTCATTAGTTATAATCAAAAGGTACAGTTTACCTTGTTAAAGATGCAATATTTTAACAGAAGAAAGATGCTTGAACTCACAACTACTTGTTCCATGTCACATTTTTCTATATAATAGAATACATTTATAATACATTTTAATATTATTTTTCTAAATGTCCTGTCTACTGACAGTCTCCTTACTGATTAAAGTGAATCATTGTGGTAGTAGAAAAAATTCATGTTTCCCTATACGTTGTTCTACAGAACAGATGGACGTTAGAATAGAAAACAAAATTCATTGTACAAATTTTACATTGTACAGTTGTACAAAATAATTTAACATGAAAATCACTTTAAAAATTTATAAATTATGGTCTTATGTACTTCATGTTTTAGAAGTTTCGTTCATTCTTTTTGTACTTTTGTGGCTGCTATATAGATTGCTAAATATGATTTTTGCCATTAGTGAAAAAAATAAACCTGTAGGCTTCTAATTGAATTGTCTGTCACATTTTAAGGACTTTTGTGGAACCTTGGCATGACTTTATTTGTTTTATGTGTTTTCAGCAACTGTCTAGTAGTCAAGTTACTATGAACTGATCCAACTGACTAGCTGGAGCTCTGTGAGTAGATTATATGTTGAAGACCTGACAAACCTAGAGCAGCCCTTTATACTGGCTGAAGCTGGGAAAGGCCAATATACGACTTTCAAACTTCAGATGAGAATAAGAACGAAGGAAGTAAACTGTGATGAAGAAATGTAAATCTAAGACGATCCCAAGGCTCAGGAGGAAAGGGCTCCAAGAGCTTTAAATCCCCCTTTGCATAGAACATATCGCGCACCTGAGTAGTCAGATATCCCACCACTTCCCCCTTCAAAGAAAACTGATACTGCTGACCACAGGAGTCTGGACAATGAAAATATGAGGCTAAAACCAAAGAAGAAAGACAGAAAACCTGAAATTATTTGTAGAAACATTTTAAGGATATTATCGATGAAACTTCTATGTTTTGATCTGGGCCATGAGAATTGTTGTAACTATACTAATTAATGCATTTTGATGTGATTGCAAAGTTTTTAGTAAAAAAATAGCAAATTTTTGGTTGTGTGTATATATATGCAAATGTGTAATTTTTTTTTTTCTTTCTAAGGGATGCAAGATATTTCATTTCTTTGTAAAAGCTATCAGATATTTTAAAAAATAAGGCCTACATATTACTTAAAACTACTTTTCATATTTGGGAATAATGCCTGAGCATTTTCACATAACTTTATTTCATCAACAAAAATTACATCACTTGAAATATATATATACAGGTTTATTAAACCTGTCTCCTTTGACTTTTTTTTTGTTTTTCAGGAAGACACACGGGTATCTCTTTGATGCAGGAATTAGCTGTGTGAAAAACTATAAATTACAGAAGCATAAGGCATTATTGTCTATGGATAGGTAGTGTTCTTTGGAAGAATATCTCATTTTTTGGATGTATGCCAAGTCATATGTGAAATAAGACTTCCAAATACATAGAGAAAAGACTGAGTCATAGTTAAAGCAGCTGAAATCTGTCTGAGGACTTGGATTTGATCTGCTGCTTTCTTATGATTTCTTGCATTCAGTTTTCTTCTGTACAATGTTTTCTAACACAATAGTGATAAAATTTTTAACTATCGAATTTGAGATACCTAGACATAGCAATCAAAACTTTCTAGTTTTCTGGGCTCTAATAGGAATCAGTAGGAGATTTAAAATGTGTAGTTAGTGAGGTATTAGGTAAGGAAAGGGACTCACAGATACACAAAATTAGACTTACAGTGTTTTTCACTGTAATTTTACTGCATGTCATATCTAAGCTGTGAAATGGGAATAATTACATTATCTTATTTTGGGAAAGCTTAGTAAAAATTAGGTAATTGTTCAAGTGATGTATTTACAGGAAAAAAAAATATTGTATTCACAGCAGAGTAGAAATCGTTTATGTAGGCAAACATAAACTTAAACAAAAGGAGCATGCACCGTATTAGCAGAAAACTGTCTCTTTGAGCCAACATTGTCAGCTTTGTTGGCTCAGTGATTCAGGTGTTGGGTCATAGAACAGGAAAACTTGGCAAGGGCTTATGCAGTGAGAGCCTGTGCCACACTGAATTTGCACTGGACAAGTGACTGTCCTGGCTATGGCAGCTGGCGCCTCCCTGGGGCTCGGAAACAGGGCCAGAAGGGGAGCCAAAAAGGGGGCCAGAAGGGAAGCCAGGAGGGAAGCCAGAAGGGGAGCCAGAAGGGGAGTCAGGAGGGGAGCCAGAAGGGGCCCCCATGGCAGCCACACTGCACTCAGTGCCCAGCCTGCCCCGCTGCTGAAGCTGCAGCCAGCCCGGCCCCTCAGCCCCATCCTGGGGCACCTCCCTGGGCTGCAGCCCAGCCAGGCTTGGGCTGGGGTGTGGAGCTGAGAACAGTGCCAGTGCAGCAGGGCCCACGGCCAGGAGAGCCCAACCAGCTGCAGTGGCACAGGGAGAGGGGTTCCCAGCCATGTTAGCCCCATGTCCAGCCATGTGAGCCCCATGTCCAGCCATGTGAACCCCATGTTCATCCATGTGAGGTGGGGAGAGACCTGAGGAGGCTGAGAGGGGCCCCAGGCTCTGATAGGCTCTGGCATGTCTCGGGTTTTTTGATATTTTGAATTCCCGAGATTTAGAAAGCCCTTTTCTCCCAACCCGGTGATTGAAGACAAAGTCAAGAGTCATCTCCTCTGTTTTCCAAGGTTGTGTATTTTTCCTTATCTATTACATTCTTTCCCTGACAAGCAAAGATCCTCTCAGCAAGTCAGTTCAAGGCACAGTCCACCTCCCTCAGGGTGGTGCTTACTTTTATACTAAAAACTATGTGTACTTTATTTACAATAATTTTCCAATATCTGTCACCTTTGCTAGAAAGTCAGTCTCTACTCTAAACCAACCAGAAAGAAGGAAGAAGCCTAAAAACCATGAGGATCCCCTATCTTTCCTTCATCTGCTTTCCATTCTAACAAACCCAGAAATCTAAAATTCTCACCCTGTGATAAACTACATATTATGCTACTATCTAATCCATATTCTTGAAAGTTTTGCTTCATCCCAGAGCCTAGGAAGTCTTTTCCATGGACAAGGGTTAAAACCAGTGTTTGCCAGAGGGTTTGGATCCCTTAAAACATGCAGAGAAATACTTCTCAGAAGTCTAGACTCCAACAACATGGAATGGGATGACATAAATGACATGCAAGATGTTTTATTTCTGATGTGAATGCTTCACTTACCAGACCACATTATTATGCTATTATATCTGTATCATAAACCTGTGACTTTTATTTCTAAAAAGTCCTATGTGGACATCTTTGCTACTCTGCACTGGAGTACTTTTCACAAAAAGGAACCATGTCATATCCCAGCTGCCCAGCTTCCTCTGTTCACTGAAATAATTTTAATAATTCTAGCAAACTAATTTGTCTCTTTGAACTTTCCTGAATTCTGTCAACTTCTTTGCTAATTTCTCTCTTCCATACTAATCACCTTGCCTTTTTTTCTGAAATCCTTGAAATATTCAGAATAGCAGGTTTGTCTGTATGTTTTTCCTTGTCTTTACTATCAAAGTGAATTCAGATCTTTACCAGCACTATGTTATGTGTTTAATTTTCTGTTTCAGTTTTTGTTTTCTGTTTTCTGTTTCATTTTTGACAATTCATGCTTTCTTACACTCTAGTCTGACAGACTTTATGTTCCCTGCTTTTACAAAATCATTCCATTTTCTCCTGTGCGTCCTGTGTGTTTTCAACCTACAATTTCCTGAGATTTTAAATCTGCTTTCATATACCATGTTTTGGCTTTTACATTTTTTTTTTCAGATAATTTCTGTGGGGTCTTCTATTGAAAAATCATATCTCAAATAACATATTTCTTGAGTATTTCTTCTTGGTTTTAGATCTTACTTTCTACTTTTATATATTTTGTATTTCCTAAAGATTTTCATAATGTATTTTGCTTCCTTTGAGTCTGTATGATTTGCTACCATACTCCTTAATTAAATTACTTGAATTTTTTCAAATTCACAATGACATTTCTTTTATACTCGTACATGATTTCAATTTTGACAACAGATAGGATGAACTCTGTAAAAGTTTGTTAGGTTGTTTGTTTGGGTTTTTTTCTGTATTTACTACTATCAAAGCTTCATAAGAGGAATGTCTCTTCCAATGTAAGTTATCTGCTTCAGCTTCTGTAAATATCTTAATATCCACACAATTTTATGAGGCTTGGCTTTCTTGGAATATGGTCTCATTTCCTTTTGGTATGCTAATAAATTGCACATCGGTGTTCCTGTGTTGAGTCTGTATCTCTTCTGGTATCACTACTCATTTAGTGTTCAAAAATCTGTCAGCCATGAGTTTTGGCTTGCAGAAAGCTTTCTCAGAGCCTGGATAATAAGTAATGACACATGATTTACATTTTGATTGAAAGATCCAGCTCAATACACTCCATATGCATGCCAATTGGTATGATCTGGCAGGAAAGCTGGTCAGTTTTTCATTTCCTTTTGTCTTCCCTGGTTGAAGAGAAATGTTTCATAAACCATATTACTTCCTAGAGAGAAAAGGTCAGTTAGAATACTAAGGGCATTTTCAAGGACATCTTCATCTCTGCCACTTATTTTTAGTCAGTGAATCATGTCTTCTACATCACTGCCCATGCAGTAAAGATGAATTGTAACTTCGAATGTACTTTCGATTTTAGTGCATCCAACATTTATGTGCTTCCTCGTTTCCAACATTGTTGAACAACATCTCTGTCCTAGTAAGAACATCATGCTTGAAATAGATCTATTGCAAATATCAGATTGCTTTATATCTCTTTTTGTTCTGGTTCTGGTTCTAAATTTTCCTTCCTTAGTATTTATTCACTGTAGTGTGTTAAAAATTTGTTCTCACTCAATTGTTATGGTTTTGTTGCTGCAGATTTTATGATCTACTCTCTTTTACTTAGTGTTAAATGACTTGAATCTCTGTATTAATGACCACATCAAAGTCAACAAAAAGTTTTATACTTTGAGACTGTGGCCCTTGGACAAAATACTTTTGAAGAGGTGTTTGCTAACAGCTGTAGTCCCACAGCTGGAAGATAAAAGGTCTTCTGGTAATCATAGAATAATAAAAGGGCTTGTGTTGGAAGGGTCCTTACAGATCATTAAGTGCCAACTCCCCAGCCGTGGGTAGGAGCACCTTCCACCACACCAGCTTGCTCAGAGGCCCATCCAACCTGGCCTTGAGCACTTCCAGGGACAGGGCATGCACAGCATCTCTGGGCAACATTTGACTGCCTCACCACCCAGAGAAATTAATATTTGCATCCTAATATTTGATCTAAATCTGCTCTCTGACAGTTTAAAGCCATCTTCTCATTCACCCTTGTCTTGAATGTTTGTCTTGGGGTAATTTACAGTGATAGTCTTTTCCTTGATCCTCTGCTTTATGCCCAAAGGGGTTGCTGTATGTTTAAGGTGTGTCCAGGGGTGGGGAAGGGAGCCTTGGGCTAGTTGGTGGGCTTTTTCAAGGCCCCAGACTTCTGGGAGTATGTTTTGGGTTTTTGTTTGGCTAGGTTGGTTTTTGTTAGTTCAGGGAAGAAGTTTTTCCCTTCCCTGGCCTTGGAGAAACTGCAGCAGCAATCCTTTGGCAACTTTTCATGGTTAACTGGACAGACAGATGGTTTAGTCCAAGATCAGGGAAAATGGGACCTGTGGAGAGGGGTCAGTCAGGATTGGTGGGAGAAGAGCTGCTTCGTCTCAGCCCCATGCCTCAGGAAGGCTGAGCCAGGGAGAGATGGCATGCCAGAGGCTCTGGCCCATCTGCTTCATCTGCTGTGGAGAGTAAATCAATGGTGGAAAGACCACAGGTGTTCATCTCTTTGCTTGATCTTCTATATGAATCTTATGTTCATTTTTTTTCTCCTGAGAGAAAAGCCCACACCATCTTCTACTACATGATGTGATCCAGAGTTACCCTTCTTCCCTGACATTTTTGGGTTGTATTCTGGTGTATATGCAAGGAGGGCAAAGTCTGACAGTTTAAAATCTAGCATTTATTTATCTTTTTCCCCATGCCTTGTGGGAATTCTGTTTGTCGATAAACTGTTGGGGTTTTTTTCGTTTTCATGCAGTATTATTTACTTCCTGTTGGTGGAAAGGGATTCTTGCAACCCTTATAGAGGAGGCAACTCATTCCAGAGTGTTTTCTTCTAAATTTGTCCCTAAACTTGTAAATAGTCTCTCACCAGTCAGTCAGCTTATTCTCTTGGGTTGATGATTACTTTGGAGTAAAACTTTACTGTATTACATCATTAAATATTCTTTATTTTTCTTCTTATTTTTTTAAAATTTTTCTAGGGTTTCTTTTTCTTTGACTGCTAAACAGAACAAGATCATTGTAATTTTGATTTAAAAAATTAAGAATTTTTTAAATTAAATTTTTAAATTATAGAATTTAATTTAAGGGGATATATACCTTATAACACGCCGTGGTTTATGAATGTCAATATTGGATAGGCATGAAGCATCTAGGATAAGAAGAAATGTCCTCAAGTTTATCTAGGAGAGGTTTAAATTGGATATTAGGGAAAAAAAGTATTTACTTAAATGGTTATCAAGCATTGGAACAGACTGCCAAGGAAAGTGGTTAAGTCACCATTGTTGGAGATTTTGAAGTCTTAGAGATATGGCACTTAGAGACATGGTTTAGTCATGGATTTGTCCATGTTAGGTTTACAGTTGGACTCGATAGTTTTAAAGGTCTTTCCCAAGTTAAATGACGCTATGATTGTATGTTTCTTGATTATTCTGGTGGTTGGATGAAGAGTTTTTAAGAATGAAGATCACAGATGTGTGGGCTGAGTGCCCTATTAGGAAATAATTTGGTAGCAAAATGTTTATGTAGTATATTATTTTTCATCTTCTGACATTATCATTTTTATACAGATTTTAACAAATAGTACAGGATGGTTTTCCAAGGTCCCCACACAAATTTCTTATTAAGGGAAATGACAAATTAAATGGGTCATTTCTTTCAGAATAAATGTGTGTTAATGGCTCCTTAGTCAACAGATCCATTAAGTGTATAATGAAGAAAATCTGCTCATTTTAATGACTAAAACATAACCTCAACTTCTTCATTTGTATTATAAGTGCAGAGTTAGAGGGTGCAAATCTAAAACAGATTTTATTTTCAAACCGTATGGCTGGATTTTATTTATTTTTTTCCTTGTGCATTGACAACATAGTCATTGTGAATACCACAAAATGAAAAATAAAAAAGTAGTGATAGCTGGTAAGTTAGTTAAACTCTCACTATATTAGGTGGACATGATATTTTATCTGGCAGTCATTTTTCCAGAATAGAATATGTGCTTCTTAATCATGCTATTTGATACAAGTTTACCATCTCCTCACTCTTCATTTTTGTCCATCAGATACAAGAAAAGCACAAGCTCTTTTCAATTTTGCCTGCTATTGTTTCCTCAGATTTTCTCTAATTTTCTGTGCAGAATGTGTACTGTGGAAATACAGTGTACCTCCAGGCCTGCAGCTGACATGTGTACTCTGCAGTAAATGTCCTACATGTCCTAAACAGTAGACATCATTTCTGTACACCACATTTCAGAAATCCCACTACAATTGTAATGCTTTTGAATGATCATTTACACTGGGTAATTGCTAAGTTGGTAAAGTTTCTAAACCTGACATCACAGTCCCACTTCATTAATGAACAAAAATTGAAATACCTTTCCTCCACAATGCTAATCTAATAAGGAGGGAAAATTCTTCCTAAAGGTAAAATATGACTTAAATAAATTCCGAAAATAAAGTGCCTGAAGACTGCTTAGCTTTAGTCACGAAGATATTGTGGGGCTTTGGGAGAAGAAAAATGCATGCATACATGATGTTACAAAAGTTAGTGAAGGAAAGACTCACATTTCCTATAAGTTCCCTCAGCAGTGAGATGATGAATATTTTTTTCTTGTACTGTAAGTTTTTAATTATTTATGCTAATAAAAGAAACACTGGAAAAAAACCCTGGGAGGGGTATTCTACATGGAAAATACAGCATTCAGTCTGCAGTAAAATCTTACACAGCATCAGAGATAGTAAAAATTTTGAAATAAATTTCTGGATTCCTTAGCAAAATATTTGACAATTGGCCCATTGGGAATCCAAAATGAATAAACAGGTGCAGCTGGCCACATACTAGTGCTTATCTCTGTGAGCCAGCCACTTGTGCCACTTCGTATTTCAGTACCATCCAACTCGGTTGAGTTCCTGTTTAAGTAGGGAATCCCATTTTAAGCTTGCAAATCTTCTGTGCAATGCATAGGAACAAGCTGTTGACATTGAATATTCTAGGTCAGGTTAGGAAAAAACATCTTTCGTTTTTGGGGAGAGGACTGAATGAACAACATCCTTAATTCTTTGTGATGAATCTTTCTGACAAGTGAGAGGAAAAGGAGATGGGGAAAAAGGAGTAAATCTGCAACTTATTATTTTCCTGTCCTCTATATTTCTTTGTAATTTGTTTCAATAAGTATTAATTTTTACACAATAGTATTGTTCTAGCAGTATTTCCTCATCTGCTAAATGAATAATGGCTATTATTCACTAATAATAAGTTACTTAAGATGATAACTTTGAAATAAAGATTTTAGTCAGAGTAATATCATTATATGATTTCTAAATACATATATCAAAATATGATGCTTCTTAGAGGAGCTGGAAGTGGAAAACAGTAGACACATATGTTGAAAAGTCAATCGATAAGCCTGTTTTGATCTTTGCTGGATTAGTAATAACTCCCTATTTCACAGAAATAAATTTTAGATGACAGTTACATATGTTCTGTTTTAAAAACTGAATTTTGTATGATATATGCTAAAGAAGTTTAAAAATTTTGGTAATTACTCATAATTGCATATATGGAAATTAAATTAGTTTTTAAATTATATTTTTACTGTTCAAATTATCTTTTATAGTAAAGTTCTCCATCCAAGGAATATAGCTCCCCATTTCACTTCACAGAGACATAGGAAACCTCTAAATGCAGGAACCAAACCAATGTACCTAGGCACTACTAATCACTGAAGTTTGCTGGAGTAAAATGGGACTACTTCAAGAAAACAGAAAGGAAAAGGAAGAGTGTTTAAAGATCTTTAAAAAATTATATTCTTTACTTAGATAATCTGAGTTTACTTTATTTCAAACATCACCTTCTTGAAGCTCATGTTCCAAAAAAGGCTAATGTCAGAGCTCACTAACCTTTCTAGAATTGGTAGACTTGCAGATTCAGATGTTTCATTTCATGTGTTTGTCTGACTTAGAAACCTGCTAAGTTGTGACATTCTCAGAAAAGCAAGTAAGACTGACATTCACTAAGTGATTAAAGAGCATAAGCACGCTTCAGGCAGTCTGTAGGTATTTTACTCAAACAGAATGTCTGGAGAAAAATCACTTAGCTGCTTAAGCACCTCCTCTTTTGCAAGTCTCATGGCTTTCATCAAAATATATTCTATAGTTAATCAAAGCACTAATATAATGACTTTAGAAAAATATTGTATAATAGAGAGTGCAGAATGGTACTACTATCCATAAAGAAAAGGAAGACCAGTGATTCATTAATTTCATTTGTTCTATATTGGATTCTATGGCTATTTATGACCAATCAATACAATGAGAGAAAATTCAGAGATGATGAGCAAGGGCAGCATGCTTATGAAACTTAGGGAAGAATGAGTAAAATTACTGCTCCTGCTACAAAAAGAAAAAAAGACAAACACAAAGGGAGCTACAGGGTGTCCTTTACTATATATGGATAGCTACATTAGTTGATGGGAACACCTGGTTGTGTAAATTTTTTATTCTAAATTGTTTCAATAAAATACAATCAACAAAAAGAATTGGGAGAGAGCAATAGGTTTGCTTCAAGCTATGCATTTCTTCCTTGAGGCAGGGGACATCCAGCATCATGACAGTGAGCATATTATAGAGATCTGCACTAAGAATCACATTTATATTTGAACTGGTATGCTCTGCCAAGTGTAATTTTTGCTTTCAGTGTGATTTCAATACACTGTTGCATCACTCTTAAAAATGAAAATACTGTGCAATGTCAAAAAATTTGAAAGAAATAAATTAAATATTACAATTAAAACATCTACCTTAAACAGTGACCCTGCCACCCTCTTGTTCTAAAATAGCCCTCTCCCCTCACCTCTTCCAAACTGGCCATATTCTGAACAAATTTTTTTTCATGTTATTCTGAATTTTCTTTATAAGTTGCGTATGGAGCCCAAGATTTGTGAACACCAGTTCTAGGAAGAGATTGTCAAATTCTACCCACTGAAATGTTTAGCACAGCACAATTTATATTTCTGCAAAACTCTGAGACTTCAGAGTCTGTGTCAGTTCCCATATCAGTAGGTTAAAGCAGCCAGGCTAAGCCATTGAAATCCCATAGATCCAAGCTCCATAGTTGTATTGTTAACCTCACATTTTTCTCCATCTTATAGCTAGTGTGTCTCCTCAGATCTCAGCTTCTCATATATATATATATAATTTCAGTGCAAGAAACATTAATTTATACTGATTATATGATTAATAGTAATTAATTATATTAGTAATATTAATTAAATTATTAATTAATTAAAGTAATTTATTTTCTCATAATCAATATATGATTAAGAGCAAAAGCTTGAGGCCAGTAATACTAAAGCCTGATTACCCACAAGGTAAAGGAAAAGACCATCAGATCTGCTATTTTCTACATATAATAAAAATAATGAAATAACCTTTTAAAAAAAAATCATGAGCTATTCTGCCCAATTACTTTCCAAACATGTGAAAAAGGTCAACCCATTATTAGTTCTTCCATTAATTATTTAACTTTTATTAAAAAACCCCCAAAACTGCAATTGACTCAAAAAACTCAACTGCATTGACGTTTTACAGTACAAGAGCAAATTTAAGATTTAACTAAGAATATTCAACAGTTTTGTAGCATCATTTTAGCAACTAAACACCATGTCAAAATGGTAGAAAAAATAGACCCCTGAATTTATGAAGCTATTGCTTCAATGGGTGTTCCCATACCTTAAAGAGGCATTAAGAAAAATCACCAGCATGCTAAACATGCTAGAATGAGAAATGACACGAAGACATGAAATTTGGATAGACATATTCATCTTAACTTTCACATATTGATTAATGAAGGTAATAAATAAATTTTATACAATATTACAAGCTAACCCCTAATCCTAAGAATTTATTCTGCTTACTACACTGTACTGAAATGTGTACCATGATGACTTTTTCTGTTTTACCTATTCTCAGAGTAAGCCAACCTAAGATGGCCATTGTATCAGCTCACAATGTTCTTGAACTTTCTTTTTGATAGACATGCATAATTTCTCTGTGTGTTTATCTATCTATCTGTATGTCTGTCTGACTGTCTATCTAGTTATCTATCTATCTGTCCTCAGGAGAGTTGCATTTTTTCTAACTATAAACAAATGCAATGAGCCTCAGTGCCTATTCTTTTACAGTTTCTGGAAATCTAGTAATTAAAATCAAAGGAAAATACAAGTAATTCATGTCATTTTATTATAGATCCCTGCATTTAATCAAATGAATTGCATTAAAACCAGCACAAACTCTACTGATTATCTCTCCAGAGATTATAATTGGAGCATAGTGGCAGCGTTTTCATTTAGAGAACTATGCAACATATAAATTTAGGAAAACCAAATTCTACTTGCATTTATTTTCATATGTTACAGATTTTTCAGTATCAGATGCAACTAAGTGTTTTCTGTACAGTGTCTAGAAATGTCTTTTCTGTTTGCATGGTTTGATAAAGTTCCTCTGAGTCAAAGAATCATAGAATCATTAATGCTGGGATGAAACCCCAAGATCATTGAGGTCAACCCTTGATCAAACACCACCCTGTCAACTAAACCATAGCACGATGGTTTTATTTAGGCGCAGCATCCAAATTTCTTGAACACTTTCAATGATGGTGATTCCACCACTTCTCTGGACAGCTTTTTCCAATGCTTGACCACCCTTTCAGCAAAGAAATTCTTCCTGATTATCAGCCTAAACCTCTCCTGGTGCAGACTGAGGCCATTTCCTTGTCTTGTCACTACTGAGAGAAGAGGCCAATCCCCACCTAGCTACAACCTCCTTTCAAGCACTTGTAGCGAGTAGTAAGGTTTCCCTTGAGCCTCCTTTTCTCCAGGTTTAACACCTCCAGCTCCCTCAGCCACACCTCATATGACTTATGCTCTAGAGCCTTCACCAGACTTGTTGCTCTGCTGGGGAAATGCTTAAGCCACTCAATTTCTTTCTTGTAGTGAGGGGGACTAGAACTGTACACAGGACTCATGGTGTGGCCTCACAAGAGTCAAATACAGAGAGAAAATATTTTCCCTAGTCCTGCCGGCTGTACTATTGATACAAGCCAGGACAGCATGGTCCTTCTTGGCTACCTGGGCATACTGTGGCTAGTGTTGAGGTGGCTGTTGACCAGCAATATCTTTGCCCAGCCTGTGACTCTGCAGGGGTTGTTGTAGATGAAGTACCGGACACAGCATTTTGCATTACTGAACTTTGTACGACTGGTGTTGGTCCATTCATGCAGCCTGTCCTTCTGCAGAGCTCTCCTACCCTCCAGCAGATCAACAATCCCATCCAACTTGGTACCATCTGGAAATATGTGGGTCACCTGGTCACACAAAGATGTCAGGTTGGTCAATTAAAATCTGTCTTTCCTAAATCCATGATGGCTGGGCTGATCCCCTGGTTGTACTGCAGGTGCTGAGTGATAATTAATGAAGTGTGGCTTAGAAACTCTTCCACCAGGTCCCTCAGTAGCCTCAAGTGATTCCCATTTGGCCACATAGACTTGTGAGTGTCTAAATGATGCAGCAGGTCATTAACTATTTTCACCTGAATTGCAGTGGGTCTGTTCTGCTCTCTCTCCCTGTCTACCAGCTCAGGCAGCTGGTTGCCCTGAGGATAGCTTGTCTTTCTGATAAAGACTGAGGCAAAAAAGGCATTAAATGCCTGAGTTTTTTCAGCATCCTTGGTTACAATGCTTTCCCCTGAGTCCAAGAAAGGATGAATATTTTCCTTGGCCTTCTTTTTGTTGTTAATGTATTTATAAAAACACATTTTGTCATCTTTTATGGTAGTGCCAAGATAGAATTCTAGCTGTGCTTTTGCCTTTCTAATTTTCTCTCTATGTGACCAACATATATACCAACATATTTCTACTGTTCCTGAGTTGACTGCTCTTTTTTTCAAAGGTCATAAACTCTCTTTTTTGACCCTGAGTTCCAACGAAACCTCCCTGAAGCTTGGTCTTCTTCCCTGACAGCTTGTCTTTTGACACATAAGGAAGGTCTATTCCTGCACCTTTAAGATTTTCTTAAAGTCTGTCCAGATTTCCTGGACTCTTTTTATTTTTTTTCTTTTTTTTTTTTTAAGTACAGTTTCCCAAGGAATTCTTCTGAACAGACCAAAGTGTGCCCTCCAGAATCAAGGTAAAGGTTTTATTCGCGCCCTTCTTTACTCCATTAAGAATCAAAACCTATTATTTCTTGGTCACTGTGTCTAAGTTAGCATCTCACCACAACATCTTCTACCAGCTCTTTTCTATTCATGAGCAGCAAGTCTAGCTGGGGCACTGCCCCTGGTAAGCTCTCTCAGCAGCTCAGCAGCTGTGTCAGGAAGTTATCTTCCACACACTTCAGGAACCTCTTAGACTGTCTACTCTCTGCTGTGTTAAGAGGCCATCAGGCATCTGGCAGGTTAAAGCCTCTCAGAAGAACAAGAGCTAGCGATAATGAAATGTCAACCAGCCACCTATATAATTCTTAATTTGCCTCTTCATCCTGGTTTTAGTTGCCTATAACAGACTACCTCCAATTCTGTCTGCTTTGTTAGCCTGAAATTGCCCTTCATTTTCTTTAAAATTATGAATCAATATTCTTTGTGTTACAGATCTAATATTTGTTTTCAGTGCATAAAATAAGGAATAGTGAGACTGAAGGAAACAAGTAAATCCAGTTAAATAGATGAAAAGAAATACCATACAACTGGCAAAATGATCAATTTTGAAGTCCAGGATATATGACAGAAATGGATGAAGACATAATGTTCATAACTAAGTAATTATGCAAATATACCTGAATTTGAATATTTAACTTGTAAGTAGATGAAAATATCTTGGCTGTTTGTTTGGCAGCTCAGTAACCTCTATCACTTTTATAATACTTTGCATTGAAAGAGAATAGCACAGCTATTTGTTGGTGTCTCTGGCAATAGCACAAACAGCAAAAGTTCTCTCTCTACAGAAAGCCCAGAGATAGCACTAAAGTCACTGCTCAGCTGTTATTTAGGGGGCTCACTAATGTGTTCATATTTTTAATTGAAAAGCCTGTAGGGTTTTCACTGCTTTTGTTTGAATTTAGACAATTTAAAAAGGGTTCCTATTTTTTTCCAGATATTTCCATAATTGTTGGGGTAGAAAGATATTCAGTAAATTTTTATTTCCTCTTATCTTATACCTCACTCTTGCTGGAATCCATTTACATATTAAAGTTTTTCAAAAGTATTACTTTCTCTGCTTACAGTTAGGGGAGTCAATAAGGCCTACAGTGCAACCCCATCTTGCTGTGTTTCAAGCTTACATATCTTCATTTGTACATTTTCACATGCTCCTCCTCTTTCACATGCCTCCTCCCCACCAAAACAAACACTGAGGGAAATAATCTTTCCAAGGCATTGTAGAAGCCTTTTGCTTTATTATATGCTTTGAAAATGAGTGAAATAGTTAATAAAGCTAAACTGTAAAATCTCTTTCTCAGTTTCTGCATCAAATTAAAGAATCTGGACATTTCATGGCTCACAACTGTAGCATCTGGCCCTTTAGATTCTCAGGCAAATGTCTCTCTAGGTACCACTTGAATCATTTGAATTTCAAAAGCTTTTTTTGCAAGCATATCATCCTTTGAGCTTGCCTTTATTTTTATAGTTAAAGATTAAGCTGTGAAGAACATCTAAGTTCCATCTTGGAATCTTCTGTGCTACTGTTCATGTCCCATGAGGGAACATACATTTGAAAACACATTTTGGAAACTTGGATTTAAGTAAAAGTTTGTTTCTATTTTAACCCAACAATAAGTTTTCTTCTTTTTTTTTTTTTTTTCAAGTTATATTCAGGTATGTATCATTATGATGATATTAGTAATTTGAATTTTCTCAGGAATCAGATGTAAAAAAAACAGTTCTAGGTATCACTGAAAGGCCCCTGTAAACATCTTTTTAAGCTTGTTTCTAACATTGCCTTCAAATAGAGTTCCATGATGCCTTTCCTGTCTGTATGAGCCAGATATTTATATATGATGTCAATGACACATGTATATGAGAATAACTGCATTCAGACCTTTTTCTCAATTTCAAAATCAAGGAAGAGAATACAGTTTCTTCTTCTTTGGTTTGAGTAATTTTGGATTTGTTTTCCTAATCTGATGACAACTGGAACAAAGCCTAACCAACTGCAAGATTTAATTTGATGTCTTAACTTTTAGGTTGACATTACAACAGGGAAACTTTTAGGGAACCCTATATAGTGGCAAAAAATACATTTATCTTCACATGTGAGTGTGAATGTTAATGTTCAGGTGCAAGGGTTTGGTTCTTAAGAAACCACAGAACAAAATGTTGGAAATTTTATTTTCTGATGGAAAGAATATCTAGTTTGTTGACCATCAACTGATGGTAAGCAGTATAATACTGCCTTTTGCTTTGCCTTAATATCTAAGAGGTACCAAAGAATACAAATGGGGAGGGGGGTGAAGGGGGAGAGGGAGAGACAAAGAATGAGATCGAGATCAGAACAGAAAGATCACTTTATTTCTCCAGATATCCATAATGGGATTCCACTTATCAGTCAATAGGGTTTCAGAGGAAGATCAGTACGTATGGTTTATATCTTATTGCACATGTAAACATTTATAGTCTTCAACAAACTATACGCTGAAAAGATTTAAACATTTACCTTAAATAATGATTTCAATGCAGTCTTAATCAGGCTTTCGTTTATCTGTTATTGCCATAGCGTAGGTAGGTAAGTAGAGTGAGTGGAACTCAGGCAACCTAAATCTTATTGGATACCAGAACCTCAGGGACACCATGAAGATTTTGATAATTATTCTGATTACCCTTATATTAATATTTTGTGCTAACAACCAGTATTCTGAGCTGCTGAAATGTAGATATGTGTTTTGACTTTTAGTCTATTAAATGGAATAGCATTTACTTTGACATTAATACCTTGTTTCTTTTTGTAGGAAACAGAAATGAGTAGAACAAAATACAATCTCTTCACAATTTTATTGGACTGAACCCTCATGTGCATCATCTCGTTTTTATTGCTACAGCATTTATTGCAAAAAAAAACACAGGCAGACAAACATATACAGAAAGGAAAAAGACAAAGAAAAATACAGAATAATAATATAAATTCTTCCTCACCCTGTAGACAGGTTTTTACATTCTCTATATAGCTTCTCTTTCTTTTCAGTATCACTCTAGGCAATAATTCTTACAGATATTAACAGACTGGGAAAGTCCATGCAGTGCTTAGAATCTACAAATGTATATTTTTTTCAGTAGAAATTCTAGGCAATTATGAAAGTTGTTCATAACATTTTATGAATATTTCATTAAAAAAAAATCCAGCAGAATTAATTTAAACATATCCTGTGGGACAAATTCACTGCAGGTTTAAGTCAATGCAGCCTCTTCGTGTATATCTTCTTCCAGTGCAGGGGAATCAAACCCTATGTGTGCAGCAATGACTGCAATAAAATTTGTTTCCTTACCTATGTCTAGATCCCAAACATCTAAACTCATAGTTTTGAAAAATAATCAAAGGATATGTATTTAAATCCAGGAATTGAAGGTTTAATTGAAACCTTGTCAGTCTCACCAATTTAATCTGGATCTAATTATTGCAGGTGTTCTGGATCTGATCAGGACAGGGTTAATTTTTACAGTAGTCAGGAGGGCCATGACAAGGAACCAGGGGTTATTCTATAGGAGCTCACATGATTTTTTAAGGATGCAGGAAGAGCTGTCTTCTAGGTTGGTGTAGTGCAGCTGAAGGAGAGGTCAGCTATTATCTGTTCTTGGGGGGTTTCTGTGTGAATGATTTTGTCTTGTACACTCTGTTGTTAGTATTGTTGCTGTTACTGTTTATTTTCTTGTCTCATTGCTGTTTCCAGTAAATTGTTTTTATCTCGACCTGTGATCTTTGCCTTCCTTGCCTCCACTTCTCCTCTCCATCCCGACGCAGCAGGGAGGAAGAAGGTGAGGGGGAAGTGAGCAAGCGACACATGGTTTAGAGTCTCAGAGGAAGCACTAAAAGGGAGTGTACCATTCCTAAACCACGGCAGCAGGAAAAGAAACAATACTTTTATGCAGAAAATCTTTCAGTACTATCAGAGCTAAAACAGTTATATGTGTAATTCCTAGCTTCTGCTTTATTGCCTGGTGGTTCTTCACCTTTTGTTTCTAGGTCTTAAGGCTGGTGTTTTCATTCCCATGGTGGTAGGGATCTTATGAATGGGTTTCAGCCTTTGGTGTTCTTCACCAGAGATAGTGTGTTATATATAGTTGGTAATTTCTTCCTTCTTTATCTACTCATGCTCATTTTTACAGATCTGCTGACATACTTTTTACACCTTGTGTTCGTTTACAGCCTCACATTACACCCATTTTTACTATATATGGTGGCTTTTACTGGTGTTTAGCCAAGAACCAGTTTAGCTCAATGTTTGATATTCTTTAACTGACACCTGCTGAGTTGATAGCTGTGAGTCTCTCGATCCAGGGCCTGTATTCCATACCTGGTCCTCACGAGGTTGTGCTCCTTTAGGACCATTCTCTGTCTCCGCTTCTCAAGGCCTATGCTGTCACACCAGGTCTATTTTTCCCTGTACATTTTAAAAATCATGCTAATTACAAAGAAAGATGAACAAACTACCCATAGCCTCCCAGTTAGTTACAAAAAATGGTTCTTACATCTAAACCAAGTCACCAAGGTAGGTCAAGAAAAGCTAAGAGAAAACAAACTTGAAAAGCCCGAGTCCTGAGGCTGCACAAATTCAGTCCAATATCTTCCCCATGTTGCTAGCCATGACAATACCATGCAACAGTATATCAAAGAGGACATAAAAGTAGCCGAAATTTTAAGAGAATAAAAAGATAATGAAGGGAATGAAAAGTCATGAGCAAGCAGAGGAAGATGCCATGAAACTCCTAAAACTGTTCACTATGTCTCTCAAAATTTCCCAGTAACCTCTGATATTTAATGAATATATTGCATTCTTTACAATAAAAAGAAAAAAAAAAGGAAAAAGAAAAAAAAAAAAGAAAAAAAAAAAGAAGACGAAAAATGTCAGGGTAATTTGTGGCAAAAGAACTATTGAACAGATTGGATTCATCCATAAGTATTTCATAATTACCCTCCCTTCTCTAGCAAAGATTTGAGAGCACCTCTCACACTGGCTTATCTGTCTCCAGAGACAGTCTGTCCAAATCAATTTTGGAGATACTTTTTTTTCCCAGATTAAGTCAATATTTGAAAAGTGTTTGTTTTAGACAGAACAAAAAATGTATTGTTTCTGAAAAGTCTGGTCATCAAATGAAAAAATCTCTTGTATCTTTAAAAATTATATCAAGTTTTCTACCTTGTTCTATAATGTGAATTTTCAAATCCCTGAGGGAAGAAAAAGCAATTTGGGATGAGGGTGATCTTTAAAGTCTGACTTTTCCCATGCAGTTGAAAAAGATACTTATCAGTGCCTTTTGCCACTGTGGTTTTCTTTGATATGATAATTTGGTCATTAGAGTGTATCATAGAATATTTACTGTAGGGAAAAAAAAAAAGAAAAAAATAGGAAAGAAACACATTTCAATCACAAATTGTCAATGGCATATTATTTGCACATTTGGAAAATATTGAGGTTGAGCTCACAAATTGAATTTATGGAAGACAATAAAGGCAAGTATATACTGTACAAAATGTTCTGTATTTGTGAAATAAAGAAAATTAAGAGAAACACATCTCTACCCACTAGTGGGTGCCCCTTTCAGAGATATAAAATCTCATTTCTTCTAGTTCTTTAGGGGTCAATTAATGTTTAGCTATTCCATTCAAAATGATTTCTAAAAAAAAAAAAAAAAGGGATTTTGAGGTTTTTCCAAAATATATATAACTTTATGGATAGGTCATTATAATGAAAGAGACAGATCCTGATCCTCTGAGATAAAGAAGGTAATTGAACCTGTCTCTTTGGACAAGCAATGTAATCACTGAAATGCAAAGGAACTGATGAAAGGGGATATGAGGGGATTAGGAAGAAAATTATACCCCCTCCTCTTTGGACTGAATTCATAAGTTATGTCCATCAATTTTGAAAGAAGAAAGTTAGTTAACTGAAATTTGGAAAAGAGTCATGTGTCTTGTAGGGCTAAAAAGCTCAGAGGTACACTGCTACCTCTACCTAAGACTGATGTTTTCACTTCTACTCTTGTTTCCTCAAGAGTAGATCTGTCAATTCCTTTCTCAGTATATTGGATCCCACTCCTACCTGAATATGTTTCTCTGTGCCTCTCTCTATAGAACCTAAATTAATAATTTGACTTTCATGAAAAATTTGAAGTACTAGCAATAGACTTAATAAAATATACATGCAAAATAAGTTCTTTATTGTTCATGGCCTGATAAATCCAACTTAAAATTTCAGCTCAGAATTTTGTACATAATAATTTATGATATTTACTGTGTTGGTACCATAGAATGCTAGCATGCCAGTATGGTAATCAATGGAAAAAAAAACATAGACTCATAGGGTCATAGAATATCCTGAACTGGGAGGGAACTACAAGGATCATCAAGTCCTGTTCCTGGCTCAGCACAGGACCGCACCAAAAATCACAGCATGTTCCTGAGCAAATTTCCCAAACCTTTCTTGAACTCTGTCAAAATTGGTGCTGTGGTCACTTCCCTGGGGAACCTGTTCCAGTACTCAAGCACCCTCCAGGTGAAGAACTTTTTCCTAATTCACCTTACAAAACTTCATGCAGTTCCCTATGGTCCTGTCACTGGTCACCATAGAGAAGAGATCAGTGTATGCTCCTCCACCTTCCTCTGTGAGGAAGCTGTAGACTGATAGAATCTTGCTTCAGACTCCTCTTCTCCAGGCTGAAAAAACCAGGTGCTCCTCATACGATTTCCTCTCAAGACTCTTCACTATCTTCATAGCCTTCTTTTGGAGGCACTCTAATAATGTTATATGCTTTTTACATGCCCAAAACAACACCCCAGCACTCGAGGTGAGGCTTCCCCAGTTCAGAGAAAAACAGGACAATCCCCTCCCTTGTCAAGTGGGCAATGCTGTGCCTTATGCTCCCCAGGACACAGCTGGCCCTCCTGGCTACCAGGGCACATTCAATTTGTCATCAACAAGGACCCTCAGATCCCTTTACTGCTTTCCAGCATATCAGCATGGACATCAAGAAATGACCCACTCATTCAAGATACAGAATCTGGCACTTTGTTAAACATCATGGAGCATTCTGACAGCCCAGACCTCTAATTTGTCAAGGTCCCTCTACAGGACCTCTTTGCTTTCAAGGGTGGCAACAGCCGCTCCCAATTTAGTATTAGTAGAAAACTTGCTTGGTATCCCTTCCAGTCTTGCATCCAGATCATTTATGAAGTTGTTGAGGAGTGCAAGGCCAAGGATGGAGTCTTGCAGAGCCCCACTAGTGACAGGTGACCAATAGTAGCATGAGTGCAAGAACTTAACTTTGGTTCACATTGTTGTATTCAGGAGTAAAATATGCTACATTTTATTGCCAACTACTTGATTATGCAGAGAAAATATTCATCTAAATGACTTGCCCAGCTACTTATTCTGTTAGAGAACTATTACTACTGCTTACAGTGATTAAAGGCATGAAAAACATTCTAAAGAAGCGTCCAGCAGAGCTGAGGAGCTGAAAAGAAAAAAAGAATATGATGACATCAGAAAAATTAGTTTGTGTAACAGTGCTATGGCAGTGCTTTCATATTCTTGTTAAACAGTAAGAACAAGGTAACCCTTTGGAGTTCCTAGCTGGCATTCTTAACAATGAGACTTGATACATTCCAATGAGGTTTGATGTCTTAGTAGTTCCTTGGGCAATTTATTATTGGTTTGAAAGCTGTCAGTCAATAGATACTCTCTAAGGACTTGACTGTCACCAAGGGTTTTGTATTACTAGGGAAAAATTGTTGCCTTGTTCAAAATTGTAATGAAAATCTCTTTCAATATAAAACTCCACAGAAGAAAATCTAGCTAATGTGTCTTTCTTTACAGTCCTGTTACGAGAGGAATGTATGTTTTCACATCAATCAAAGCTTGCTTCAAAATAACAGCTGACCGCTCCTCCCTGCCATTAACACATTTTCTGGAATGAATTTCATTCTTACATCTGCACTGTGTAGATGAGACTATGACTTATACATTGTTGTTCCCATTAGATTGCCGTTTATTTCTATGTAGTTTTTACACAGTGTCCTCTTTTTTTTTATTGTTTTTAATCATTTACTTTAAAATACTGTCCAAGTTGTTTCAACTTCTCTTATACCCTTCACTTCACCTTTTTAAACTATGTGAAGATGTCTGAGATCCTCATTGCCTAAAAACATTTTAAAAAGAAATTTAAAAAATTTTTTCAAATTGAGTTTGTACTTTGACGTCTATATTTCTGTATCAAATTATGATACAGAAATTACTCTATATGGAGCTCTAATATGCAGATTGAAAGGAATCTGCTTTAATTTTAATACTATATAAACAATAAAAGATTTTCACTCTCTTCTTCTCAAACTTTTTTTTGTTTATGTAGCTCCTTTCAAAGTAGAGTTTTTGACATTTGTCACATAGGACCATGTTGTACAAATAAAGTTTTGTTGCAAGTGTGATACCACACTTCCATTACAGAATACACTTTTATGTAGACTGGGTTAAAACTAGTATTCAGTACCTACTTGGCAATGCACAAATCATAATGAAATTATGTCTTGAACATAATCTAATAAATTAATTAACTAATTCAGTTTGTTTAAATAAGACTAATTAAAACCTGTAAAATCAACCACAATGGGGAGGCAGAGACATGAGGAATAAGACATAGATGGCTCATTCTAGTTCCCTAGTTTCAGAAATTAGGCAATGCTATCTCATTTTGTTACATATCTTAAAATTCAAACGGTCACTGACATCTTCTGGACTGGGCTCTGATATCTTCATGTTCTTTGAAAGTTATCCTTTCAGACGGAGTTCAGTGTTAAAATGCTTCTTTTTCAAACTTACGTGTTGTAAATATTCACGCACAAGTTTTATATCATTGGCTAAACAATGCTATTAAAGTTATTAAGACTAATGCCTGAATCCAGTAGAACATGTGTACAAGACTGTGAACAACCAGGGCGTTCATTGCCGCATATTTCTGGTAGAGAAATAAATAAACTCTGAAGAATATATGGTACATAACGGAAGTATACAAATTGCTTCTGATCTCAGTTTGATAAATTCTAAACAATTCGGTTTTAATCAATTCTGAAATACTGATGTGATATGTTGCATGGGAATTATAATTTGATAAATGGACATATTTTAGGTTCCATATTGAGTCCAGATGGTTACAAATTCCTTAATATATCTGTCCATGTGGCATTTGCACATTTGTGTATCTCAGTCTTCCTCTCATTTATGTTTAATGATGGATTGAATCCAAACAATGCAAGATGTTCTTCAACACGCTAAGTTTCTGTTAAGTGGACTGATAGTCAGATTGCTCTGCGCAGGATCCTCTTTCATTCAGTGTGCTCTATTCCAAGAGAAACAATCTCTATTTAATCGATGACATTTCATGCATAAGGAAATGATAGCACAAAGGGCCTCCCCAATTATCCATGGAGTCTAACTTGACAGTTGCATGAAACATCCTTCCTAGATTATCAATGCTATTAGACTTTTGAACCAAAGTTATAGCTTTGTATATGGTATCATTTGCGGGTCTGTATTTGGTTGTTAAAACAAGCTGCAAATTAATTCAGGGCACTCAGATTATTCAGGGCTTTGTGGTTGGTTTGGTTTTGTTGGTTTGGTTTTTTTTTTGTTTTGTTTTGTTTTGTTTTGTGTTTGTTTCGTTTTGTTTTTTAGTGTGATTTTTTTGACTGTTTGGTTTGACTTTTTGAGGGAAGGATAAAGACTTGCAGATTATTCTACCACTTTTATGTGTCACATCCTCTCACCTCCATTGCCCCCTATTTCTCATCCACTGATAGAAAAGCTGTTTTTCTTTTGGTGAGGAAATAGAAGACTAATTAGTTGGATTCCCACCAAAGAATTCAATTAACTGAGATAACAACTTCTTCCCTCAGGTCAAGGAGTCCTGCGAGACATCAGCTGAACTTTACTCTTCTAATGGAAGAAACATCATGTTCACTTGCACTCAGTTCTGAATTTGTTGGTAATCATAAAAAAAAAGGATTAGCAAACAATAACACTTGTTTTGGTGTGTGTTTTATTGCCTTTATAAATCAGTGCTTCAGTGCTGTGGATTCACAATATGTTATAATTTTCACTGCTCATTAGATTTCTGTGCAAACATATGTAGACCCTGTACCCTTGAGTGGTGGAGGAATAATTTGTTATGTATTCACTATAACCACTATTTGAGCTCAGAGTTCCGCTCTTCAAATGTGTCTTAACTGGTTTCTCATTGGAGACATATGTCATTGCCGTCTCATACATCTGTCATTAGTTATTAGTCCTGTCTTAATTATATTATATGGATGAAAGAAACACCATTGAATACTACTTTGATAGTATTTGTAGGAAAATTAAGTTGCAGTGATAAAATGGGTCTATTGTTAAGTATTTTGTTTCCATAATATATTTAATTGTTTTTCATTTGGAAAGCAAATATTCCCTAGTTCTGCATAACAATAATCTTTTCAGGTCAAACAGTTTCAGTACTAGACCATTAGTTCCTGTATTTGACATTATTCATGAATTTTGTGAATTTTGAATGAAGTTCAGTGCAAATTTCCATGATTTTGAAGGAAGTTCAATATGTGTGATTTAGGATTTTTTTACCAGATTTATATCTAAATATTCTGTATCTTCTTATCGTCAAATATGTGGACTACTTATAGAAAACAGCTTGACAGGCAGAAATTTTCAGTTCTTCTTTTGGAAATTTCCATTAAACCTAAAATTATGTCAGATATTTTTGTTAGATACAATCAAATTAAATCACAGAAAGAAATAAATATTGGTTAATACTAGGGGAGGATCTTATTATGGGTAAGCAAGCATCTTGCCTATTATAATACTTTTTTTCTTCTGGTTTACTATTATTCAACTTCACAAATACACTTGACGGACCCTATCAATATTGTTCCTGACACATAAATTTCATACGTTTTATATAAAACATCCCAAATCAAAATTGTAAGATCTAGAATCTGATATAAAATATTAAGAGCTGTATTAGATAGTTTTGTCCTTACTGAAATTTATGTAGGGATTTTTTAAAGTCCCATATTTTGCATCGTATAACATTTTAATATATGTTTCCTGATTAGGAAAATATGGAACTCATACTTCCACAGGATTATTTTCATTCCCCATTAGCTGAATTTCAGGATCCTGTCTTCACTTAGATGCATAAGACAAGGGTAAAGATTCATATAATGCTAGTTCAAACAAACGAGTTTAGAAATCCTCTTCATAACTAGGTCTATCTTCTTAAAGGACAAGGAGCATATTATCTCAAATCTTTCCAAGAATGGTGCTCTGAGTTATTCATCTATATGCATCACAATTTGGATTAAATTTTATAAATTTATATTGTATATAGTGCTGTCTCTTGAGCTGATTTCTATTGTGCATATTTAACTAGCTGTTATCTTGTTTTTTGACAATTCATCATTTTCTCTATTTTGCATATCTTCTAAGTTGCCTTCTTGATTCTTCTTTTGTTGTTTTACATTTATTATTTGTAAGACCTTTCTGTTTATTTGTGACTCCATGCTCCTTTTCCTTATGATTATTTATTAACAGACAAAATGATATTTTCCTTACAAAAAATAAATTCTATTTCATAAAAACTTTCTTTTTTTTTCTTATTGTGACAGAAAGCCAAATTATGAATAGTAAGAATCTAATTTTCTAAACACAAGTATTAAGCATTCAATGCTTCCAATGAAGTTAAAGTTGATGGCAATTGCTTGTCCAGTGCAATACAAAAGTAATCAGCCTACCCTTTATCCCTTTTTGACTGATGAAAAACCATATAAATATGAGTTACAGTACTGCAGATATTGTTCTTACCTGTTTGTCTAAGTGCTCTCCCTGTGCCTGAAAATTTCCTCAGCAGGCCTCATTTAAGTATTGGACATTTTAAAAAAATTTCAGGAAAAATTAGAAATTGCAGCTCACAGAGTAACTAATTTAGTCTTGTAACATCAGCTGACAAAAGAGATACAGGAATTGGAAATCATTGTGTGCATTTGGCAACTCTTGGTAAGCCTATTTCAACATGGCAGTAACAAAACAACAGGGATCAAAATTTGGCTTTGTTGAAATAAATGACAGAATTTTTATATATTATATGGCACTGAAGATACACTGGAAGTTCTCTGAACAAATTTCTATGAGAATACTAGAGGAGATGTAGAGGGGGAAATATTTTAAATTGAAAAATTGCTAATTTTGTGACAATGACCCTGGTATCTGACAACTATTACTATCAATTAAATTGATAAATTCAAATTAGGTAAAAAATCTATTGTTTACATTGTGAAATACAGCACAATAGGCTTGCATATCTCAATTTACTGGAATCTGTTTTGAAATCATAATCAAGAGGCTCAGAGCCTAGCTGCACCTAAGGATGGATGGGAAAGAAAAAACTCATTACTCATCTGTGTGATAATTTTACATACAGAAAAAAAAAAGCCAACTTGTTGTTTGGGGTTTTTTTTGTGGAGCGGCACAATGATCTTAGAATGGTAGAAGAGGGACTAGGATTTGACTTTGAGTAGGTGTTTAGTCTAGTTTCAGTAACATGCAGACTGAAACAGAAGGAGTGAAAATTTTTCAGTGCAAATATTTTTCAATGACTAGTTGACCTCACATTTTCTTTCTGAAAGGGATAAACAAAAAAGGTTCCATAGGAACCAAGTAAAATCTTAAATGTTCCGGTGTTATTTAAATTGTATGTAGAGATGTCTTACTCTGTCAAAAGAAGGAAGTTAATAATAGTTAAAAAACTTCAGAGAAAAGGTGGCATCACAACATTAGAAAACAGAATCAATAAGTTAAAGAAGCACAAAATACAAGGAATAAAGACTGAGACTTATTCAGTATGCCATATATTTGTTTTTTTAATTTAGCTGCACATTTCTTATTACAATTTTATGTCCTCTTAAAATCTCCTCTTTTGATATAATACAAGCCTGGGGTCAACAGAAATTATTTCAGCTACTCTGAAGTTGTAAACCTTCTCCAAAGGAAGCAAAAACCTTTGACCTCTAAGGAATGCAGAGAGAGATACAGGGTATTTTGAGCATTTCCCCACTTGAAGTTGCCTTTCAAAAGGCACAAATCAAAAGGATTTTTCTCCCTGAAGATTTGCTCTGTGGAAGGCTGTGTCAAAATGATATGTTCAAAAAATCCCATAGGAATCAAGAAGGAATGCATTTTAAAGGGAAAAATGACCACATTATTAATTGTGTCTCCATTATGACACTTGATAGTTAGCTAATTCTATACTAGTGAATACTCACATTTGAGAAATATGCCTGTCATATACTTTCTTAGACTATGAGAATAAATTTATTTTTACGAGATTATTTCCATTCAGTGGAAAAATGCATTACATCAACAATTCTTATGATTATTAGCAAAAAAAGAGTAACTGAATTTTTTTTTAATACCTGCTGAGATCAACAATAATATAATAACTAGTTAGTATTATACAAATATTTACACACTCCTGGATAATCCAAGGAGATAATACTTCCTCAACTGCTGAGCTCATGGTCCCATGCTTTACCTGATTTTTCATTTTCATAATCAACAAGTTTTAAATAAAAGTCTACGAAACTGTTCATTAAATCTGGAAATATGAACTGTGTCTCTATCCACAGAAATAGAGGTACCAGCTCTAATTTCACTGTTTCTCTTGAAATCAGAATTTTATCCAAAATGTATTTATGTACATTAACCATATGAAGGGGTTTTTTCAGACCAATATGGAATTTTTCTTGTTCTTTTTATCCAGACCATTAGTCCTTTCGTCAGATCATTTCTTATAATGGAAACAGAAGTGTTTGTTCAATAGCATGAGTTTTGCAAGTCATATAATATGAATCAAAGGATTTTTCTATTTTGTTAGGTGACCAAGTCAAACTTCTATATTGAGAAGGATCAGTCAAGCCTATCAGAATTCTATTGAGATTGAAAAATCTGAAGAGAAACATTTTGCTCTTAGAACCTCTGTCTGTGACATTAGAATTTTTTTTCCTAATTCCTTTAGGAACTGTCAGCTATGAAGAATGGTCTGATTGACACACAGCCTATAAGTAACTTTCAGTTTTACATAGAGAACTTTGTTTCTCTGTAAGACAAGGTCTTTTATCCCATCAATCTAAGACATGAGATTTTATTCTTTTTTTTTACAAAGACTGACACCCTATCTACACTTCTTATTCTCCCACTCAACTGGAAGTTGCCTGCATCTTATCACTTAGTATTCTGTTTCATAGGTCTGTTTCACAAGGATAATTCTTCCTGCTAGTTAACCTCATGTCATTGATTGATAAAGAAATTGCAATTACTGAATAGGACATTAGAAGAAAGAGAAAATTTGGTGAACAGATTATTTGGTATCTTAGAGTGGTTTTGTTTTTGTTTTTTTTTTCCAAATAGAGACCCTACTATTTCCTCATAGTAGAAAAGAGAACAAATTCAATTCAGACCGACATGTACTTTTTTGCAGTAAAATTAAAAGATTCAAATGGTTATTTTTAAGTGCCAAAGCATATTTTGTTTCGTGGGCACAGAAAATGAATTATTCTCTCTAATAATATTTTTGCTCTTATGTCAATTCTCACATTACAGAAACAAAATTATTTACATTTGGGGCAAACATTGTTGAAGAAGGCACCACAGACTATTATACCAGGGAGCTTCTGATTACTGAAGAGCACAAGAGTATACCAGTTCAGACCAAGAGTCTGTTCAGACTGATATCTTGCCTGTGTCTGGCAAGGAACCTCACCGGATTTACAGACAAACAAGTTTGATGAGGCTAAAGAAAACATTGCATTTTCCCAATTTTTAACATCATCATCTAAATCTATGGGAAAAAAATAAAAAAGAAAAAAGATATACTTAAGATCTATTTTATCCTTCTGTTGGGAAGCAGCAAGAGTAGGGCAGGGCAGTGCCCTCCCCAGCTGAGTGTGGTCCTACAGCTTCTGGGTGGGATAAGCATAGCAGGGATGACGGTAGCTGCTGGTCCTATTGACAGTTCATTTCATCACAAAAAATGTAAGGTAGCAGGGGCAGTCTGAGGTTCATTTAGAAAGATTCAGTCCATTCAGGATCTGCAGAAGGCAGAGCTAAGCACAGGGCTGAACTACAGAAGAGCCCAGGTAGGGACTGGTTGCTTCTGGATGAAGGGGCAATGGGGTTGGGGGTATTTCAGAATGATATTGTTTAAATCCCAAAAATATCTTTTTCTTCTTTCTGATTGTAAAGATATTCAAAGTAATTCAATAGTAGGTGTCTAAATTTGTACTGATATGTTTTATAGGGCTTGGTGCACTTTATGCACTTGTATTCCTAATTTTTTTGCAATCCAGTCTTTGTATGCTGCAACAAAGTTCAACAGTTAAATTATGCATGTCTTTATATGTTTTGAATGTGACATCTACTAGTATACTTTTGCTACTGTATTCTTTATTTTGAAAAAACAAAGAAAAATTGTTTCACATTCATCTTTATTTGTGCAACACATGATTTTATATACTTATACATATCACTTTACATTCCTGTGTTTTTTGGTCTAAAACATCCTTTTTTATTTAATTATTCCCTGTACTGAAACCAATCAAAGCTTTTATTTTTCCTATTACCCTTCTCATGATATTCCCTAGTCTTACAATTTCTTGTCTGAGATTAAGGGATCAGTATTGAGCTGATAAAGATATTGGGAAAATAAAGAAATTTATATCTGGCAGTCATAAACTGTCTGTCTACACCAAACTTAGAGGTTTAACACTTGTCACCTGAACACCTGTGTCCATAGTAAAGCAAGGTAATACCACATTGCTACTTCAGATTTTTTTTTCTCAGAAAAAAAGAAAATAAACCATAAACTCCTCAAAAATGCTGTTACTAGTAGACCAGAATGCTTTACATAAATTAAGATTCTTGAATAAGGCTTCAAAGAAACAAAATTAATTTTTTTTAATCGTTTTTTGTTTGTCTGTTTGCTTTGTTTCCTTGGTTTGAATTTTTAACTTGCTTTATTCATGAAATTTACAGAAAATTTAGTAAGAAACTAACTCTTATATTATTATAGTATAATATTATAATATAATATTATAATATTATATATAATAATATAATATTATAATATTACATTATATATTATAATATTATAATATATCAATAATATAATATATTATTATAACTCTTATACTATTCAGGCAACAAATACCTTGTATTTCCAAGAAGAATGCATATTTCTCCTCCAATGTTTTGATAATGTGTGTCACACGTCTGGTGACAGTCACCAGGATGTTATCAAAAGCAATTGTGAAGTAGGTGAACAAGTGTATCCTGGCTATTTTAGCTGCAACCTGGGAGACAAAACAAGACAAATTATTTATCTGTCATTTCACATTTTGCTGTGGCTACATTATCTGCTCTAAGGCAAGCAACAAAGTCCAAAACATTACAGAAGAAAAGATGTCTTGCCATCAATCACTGTGACATTTGAGATAACAAAAGCAAGTGCAGAAATCATAGGGCTTTAATCATTTCCCAGTAGAAAAGAGATGTTTTAAAATGCCCACTCACTTAAAGATCCCCAGCTGGTTACTATACTGAACACAAAACAACCTAATTGTTTCAATTTAAAGAAAAGGCACTAGGCTTTAACACTATGGCAGCCAAGAACCCATGAGACTGTGCTTCCATTCCATAGCTGACACATTCTGGTGCCAAATACTGCAGAAGCTGGTGTGACAAAAATAGCTTTTTTTGATAGAATTTATTGATAGGGAGGTAAAATGCAAGACCTAGGATTATGGTCTAGCAATATTTTTTCTCCTTTGTCCTTTATATCTATACCTCTAAATGACCATGAAAATTTCTAATTAGTTTGCCTGAAATAGAACTAACACATCTGAGGAAAACAATAGTATATTTTCACAGTATTCAAGGGTTACAATGTCTAGCATTTCCATGGGATAGACTGATATGATACGGGAGATATGCTCTGCTCCAAAAGTTACTGTGAAAGTAAATTGACATGAATCCAGAGGTGGGTTTTTTCCCAGAGCAAAAAGAGTTTTCACATGAAAACTAATCTGAAACTATAAAATTCTCGAACTGTAAATATTTAATCCTACACCATATGGAATTATCATAAAAGAGTACTCAAACTAGAATGTACAAAAAATTATCAAAATGCATCTTTAACATTTGTTTATATAGATTTGGATGGGTATTTAGACTAAAGAAGACTAAATGATCAACAGTATTCATTGCTAATGAAAAATATTTTGCCTCTTATGATGAGAAGAATTATTAACTCACTTTCAATGGAGGTACCTTCCAATAATTGACTCCTTACCATTTTAAAATATTAAAGGATAGATAGAAGAAAGGTTGTTCATTGTCCTCTACTACAAGTCTTTTAGCTGCACCTGTGAAACCACTTGAATCTCAAAATCTCTCAGGGATATGACTGTAGCATTAGTTAGTCTTTTAGATGCACCTGTGAAACCACTTGAATCTCAAAATCTCTCAGAGATATTACGGTAGCATTACTTTTCTAAAAAAATATTCAGACTCCTAGAAGAGGAATCTCATCACAGCTTCTGCCACATAGTCTTCAGGAAGTACATGAATAGTAGTGTGGGGTTTTTTCCCCCAATATGAGAATTTTGAACATCTGTAGAGTAATTTCCTTAACACTTCATTAATGTATTTTGTAGAGTAGAATATATAGATCATAGAAACATATTAAAGTTAGGGGTTAGACAGCTAAGAAGGTTCTTTTTCTTAAGAAGATTTGCATAGCTTGCTATGAGTTTTTTCACAGAAAAGTTGGCGTTTCATATTTTGTGTAAAGTGAACCCAATTTCCAAGAATTTTGAGGAACTTTGTCTCATGCTTCACTACACACCTTTGTTTTGGTACTATCAACCTAGCACATGATATGTAACATTTTCTAGCTTAAATGCTGTGATTTAGGAAACATATGCAGAATAGTCTTTAAAAATCAATTATACAGGAGTATAATACCAATTTTGCAATATTAATAAAGGTCCTAAGAGACAGCTCAGTTAATTTTGTTCCAAATATAGCAAATTTATCCTCATGTATTATACATTGCTTAAATTTGTGTAATATAAATAATGCATAGTAGCTAATAATTTATTTATAAGAAATAAACATAATTTCCTTTTCTTTTGTAGTTTTAAGCCACATTGTTCTTCATGTACTTTAGTTATGGCAATTAGCTATGCTTGTCAAGTGTAATAATATGTGCAAAATACAAAAATTATTTCAAGCAATCTTTAAGATGCATCAGACACACTCGGAACCACAATAATGTTTTATTTAATTAAAAAAATTATGTATTTCTATGTTTTGCAAGCTCAGATTCTGTGTTCACCTCTAATGTCTTTACATTCCAATTAAAGTAAATACATGCATACAAACACATTGTGTGTTTGTAAATAATAATAAATAATAAATAATAATAATAAATAATAATAATAATAATAATAAATAATAAATAATAATAAATACATACAGAATCAACCAATTAAAAAATCTCATCTCAGTACAATGAAATGGAGGAGATAGGAAAAGAATTCAAACTATCTCTGATAAAGAATTTTCTTTAAAGATCCTGTCAGAGCAGTGAATAAACTACTCATGTCTGGATGAGTGTCCTGAAAATTTTTTGTTCTGGTTTAAATGCCAGTGAGTAACTTTTAAATGGTATATTATTAAGTTGGGCTTCTGTCTGCAGAGAAAAATAGGGTATTTAGAAGAGTTTGTACATGTTAAGAACTTTGCACAAAAAGACTTGAAATATTATATATACATGCATATTTGCTCTAGTTTTCTCTAGATTTATTTGAACTCCATGATTACATATAGAATTTGAACTGATTGACATAATAAATTCTATATAGAAAAAATTAATTGAGAATATTTTATTTATAGATTAAGCTTACAATAGAATACTTGAGGTTATAAAATAGGTCTTTGAGCAAGTAGCTCAGATAGGTAACATGGAAAAAAACCCAGTGAAGTGTGCCTTTAAAATTACCAATGACTTTCAGCACTTTACCTTCATATTTGGTTCAAGATTTCTACAGCTCCTGCTTGGGAATTTGTGGTTCACTGCCAAATCTTAATTTTTCTGATACTCCCAGGTGTATTTTCATCATTTTTCAGTACAGTATTTTACATTGAGCATGCAGAAAAGTAACAGAAAAGGGGGTAAAACAAAAATAAACATAATGTTAAGAAAACAATTATCTCCATAAAAGAGTAAGAATATTTGAGGAGGCATAATACCTGCCTCAAGTTTTCGAATGAAAAAAAAAAAAGAAAACTTGATTAGTTATGTAATAGAAATTTTATGAGAAATGTGCACCACATCTTGTCATATTATTCATTAAAAATGATGGCTCAACATGTCCTTTAGAAGGATCAAAAAAGTTCCCCACTTGCACATGCAGATTTTTAAATGTTATACCAAATCATTTCATTTGCTCCACACCAGATGTTGTTTGGCTTGCTATTATTAGACCTAACACTGTCAAGCTTAAATCATTTAAAATCACCAGCTTAACATTCTTTTTAGTAACAGGGAAAAAAAAAGCAAGCACAGATGTTCCATACAGGTCCCATTTGCCCTCAGCCTATTTTTACCTACAGCCTCCTTTTGCATGTCTTCCTTAAAAAGAGCAAAAATATGGTCAGAACATCAGTCTTCATTGACATCAGCTGTTTTTTAGTTTAACCTCATTACAGTAGTAGTTCAAAAGGTGCTTCCTTCTCCAGTTTACAATGTGACAACTGGACAAGTTGTATTATGCTCTCTGAATCTAGATGTATAAATCTTACGCTTTTGAATTCCAACAAGATTTCTTTCAGCACTATAAGACAGTTACAGTATAACTCACAAGACTGAAATGCTAATGCATGCAATATATATGCAGGAAACAACTGAGGAACTTGGCTCCACTGTCATGAGTTATGTTTCACAGAACAGCAAGGGAAAAGGACATTGTTGTTAGAGGTAATATGATGTGGCATGGAATAAAAAAGGTGTTAGAGGATTAGGTCTAATTTTACCTGCTATTTGAAGCTTGGCTATGACAGCCATCAGTCTTAAAAATCTGAAAAAGATTTTTAAAATTATTTATAATGATAGTGATTTAGTGGTAGATATATCTGATTGACAACTTTCTATTTAAACTTTTTTCAAAAGTAGAAAAAGTGTCTTTTTTTTAATGGCAGTAATTGTAGAAATAGAGTTGTAATTTTTCTTAGAAAATGTTAGAAATAGAGCACTTGAAGAAGTTGAATGTGTAAAAGAGTGAAATTATTCTCATAGTATTTGGGGTAAATTGCAAGGCATATCATGTCTGGAATTACACATATATGAGAGAAGAAAGATGGAGGAGACTTTTGCGTTGTTAAGGTATGCAGACAGGTTATGCCCATGTTCTGAGGATAAGTGACAGAATAGAACCTAAGAAATTACTGAAGATGGGATGAGGTATTTCTGGACAAAACAAATAAGAGCAAGAAGCTCAAAAAAACCAGTTTTCATTATAAAAATAATACCATGAGGGTGAGGCATGTCTGGGTTGCTGAGATTGCAGTTGGTCAAATATTATAGACATCTAGAGGAGTTCATTTTGGATTCACCCAGGGAAACATATCAGAAATCCCATCTATATATGACATGCATAACTTTATCAGAAATAGCAAATTTGGATACAGAAGGAACAAAACTGTAACTGATAGGAAGAAAGTGTTAGGTCTGTTTTATCTGTGTATCTGTGTTTTATTTTCTGGGAGAAGATAAGGATGAAGAAACAGAGAAACATAGGTAAATGGGGAAGGAGCATGGGAAAATGGAGATAAGTGGAGTTAAAAGGGACTGTTTGAATGTAAGCAACATGGTAGTCAGTACTCTTGCATGACCTGATCACTGCAAACTTTCCTACCTCCTATTGAGGTCTGTTCCTAAAAGGGGTGTGCATATGTGTAGATGTGTACAGCCACCTGCAGACTACAGACTAGCTAAACAGAAGAAACAAGACGTTTCTGTCCTGTAGTTCATGTGAATGCTGATTCTGTATGTATGAATGTTGATAAAGGCTTTGTTCTCTGTCCATGTTGGTCTGTGTGGCTGTTGTTGCTCTGTGATGTGTACCTGTATAGGTTAATTTGTGCCTGGCCTCACTGATAATCAGACCGAGACCGGCTACTGCCACAACTATGTCTCTGTCATTGAGACTACATAAACACTTACTGGTGTAATCCCTCCTAAATCTGCAGTAAGAATAAAACTTCCCTAAAACCCAAAGATTCCCAGCTGTGGCTTCCCTTAGAAGCTGTGGGGGGTTTGTTTTTGTTTTTGTTTTGTTTTGTTTTAATTATGGAAAGGTCCAGAGCAGTGGATTTTTTCATATTAAAAGAATAGTGTCTTCTTGTTCCTTGAAAGCTGAAGTCCAATGCACCTTAAAAAGAAAATGACTAATGTCAAGTGGATGTAAGTAGGATTTGTCCTAATTTTTTTAGTAGTTTCTCCACCTAATCTCACAAAGAACATTTCTGAGTTTCAAAGACTCAGTCTCCATAAAAAGATGAAGTTCCCTATATTTCTTTTTTAAGGCATCTTCTGTCATGTAAATGTTGATAGACTGTTCAACCTATCCTACCGAATTAGGCTTTCATGTGAGAAATCCTCACTTACTTCACTTTTCCTGTCAAACAAAGCACAAAAATATTCTGTTGGAGTCATATTTACAGGTTTTAAATATTGCTGTTACTTCTCAATAGCTAAGCAATGCCTACTTTGTGTTCTCTATTAAAATTCTTGTGTGTGGGTAGCATAAAAATAATGGAAAAATTAAAATCTTTTAGAAAAGACAAGTAAATACAATTATAAGTAATATCTTCTTTAAATAAAGTATTTTAAAGTTCCTTCTGATATCATGAAACCAGGGAATTAGAGGGCAAGGCCCATAGCTGGAGAAGTCCTTATAAAGTCTGTTGAATGACCCAGGCTCATCCTGCATAGCTAGAAAGAGATGTACAATGCAATGTTTCATTGACATGGAGAAAGCTTTTAGGGATATACTTGTTTAAGATTTCATTTACATGTATTTCTGTCTTCTTTTCGAAAAGGCTTTGTAGACATTCTGCTTATTTCGAACATACACACTAAGCACATGAACATGTATTTTGAAAGTTACTGGAGGAACTAAATTGAGCTGGCATATGATTACTTACTTGTATGCTTGGATGTCTTTCAGAATCAGTATTCACAATAACAAGAATGGGAACTATGAAAATTTATACATTGACATTTTATTTTAATCTTTTATCTATTTTTAAGAGTGGATTAGAATCACTGTAATTAAATGATGGCCTGCTTTTCATGGAATTCTCAAACAGCTTTGGATTTTTTGATTTAGTCCATATGGATCTAAAATACCTAGAATTGGTAGATAGAAGTGAAAGTACATATTCTTGCTATATATATAGTAAGAGGACAGACTTAATGTGAGCTGTATGTAGTAGACAAAGACGGGCTTGTGCTATATCTCTCCCATGACACAAATAAGCAACGTCTTGCTGGAGAGGGCAAGGTCCAATATTTGAATTTATTTTGGCTAACACAGTTGCAATTTGGCATTTCACATCCTGGATAAATGCTATGGCATTAACACAGAAGAGTTATGAATATGGTCGCTATGTTTTATGAATGAAATACCTCAAATATATAACACTGAGCAACAATTTGTGTTTGTACATTCCATCTGAAATTAGCATCTATTTGAACCAAGAATGAAGCACTTTGTACATAAAAAAAAAGATCCTCAGGACTCTCAATGGACCTAAAGGTCTGTTAAGGACCATCCTATTCCCTATGTCCATTGGCTTATTTAAGTATTTCAGAAGGCTGGGCCTGTGATTCCTTTATTTTATATACTGAAATTGAGAAAACTCATTAAGGAAGAAGTTTTTAAAAGAAGCAAAGTATAAAGGTGGATCTCAAATCCTTAGCCCTCCAGTGCAGACTCAGGCTGTTGATCAACATCATTTAAACTGAAGTATACCTAAAATTCATGAACTACATACAAAATGCCTTTTGGGATAAGTCTGGAAGAATGCCAATATGACAGGATGAAAAGAGTAGGTAAACACATTAGGAAGAAGTCTTGAAAACTACCTCTTGCTAGCTGCCAATCACAACCATCACAAACTGTGCAACAGAACACCCTGCAATAGCAGATTTTTTCAGAATTCAGTTTTCTCTTAAAAAAATCTAATCCACTCAGACATCTACATTACAGACCATAGTCTACATAAAAGAATTATGAGGATGAAAGAGAAAACTTGTGAGAAGGATGAAATAAATAGTGTGTTTCTCAGAGGTTATGCCTGACATAAGTCTTCTTTTATAAGTTTTTGTTACCACTCAACGGTTCTAACTGTAACTAGCCCTCTTATTCTTCTCAGTATGCCCTTTGGTATCTTTGTGCCTTCACGTTCCAGTCTCTTGTTCTCCCTCTCTCTTTGTCACCTTTTTCATGTATGTTAGTGCTCACAGAAGCTTCAAAAGTAGCCATCCTCCCCAGTCCGTTCAGGATGGGAGTGTGTACAAAGGAGATGGAAGGAGATTACTGTGAACTCAATCGGGCTTCTTCATTTGAGACCCAGAGGAGAAGGAACTAGTGGGAAACAGGACGTATCTGAGATAGGGAGTCTCTCTTTTACTTTCCTAGCATATTGAAAAATTGCCAAAAAAAATCAACCAAAAAAACCCCCAAAAACTGTCATTGTCCGTTGTCAGGGTCCCTTAATGGAGTGAAACTTTCAGAGTCTGAAGCTGATATTTTATTCATATTAATCAGAAAAAGAGTACTGTGTTATTGTATGTATAAAATCAGGATAAATTGAAATTCTATGTCTTTCATGGTGCCTTGAAATGAAAAATCCGTGCTTGGGAAACAGAGATGATGATTCCCATAAAAGAAATAATGTTTTTGGGGAGATGTAACCTAAGTGTGGCACATAGAAAAAAAAGAAATTGAATTGCAGAAAGCCTTTGGTCATCTGTGTGGGTGTACAGCATAAGTTGTCTGTTTTTTCAGCAATCATTGAGAATTTGAGAAGTAGTCAGTCAAGTAAACTACCTAGAGGCAACTCTAGTGTCTCATAAATCCTAAAGAACCTGAAACACCTTTATTATTTTCAAGGTGCTTCAGACTCTTGGGGTTTTTTTGAGTTTTTTTAGAGAAGCTGAAACATTTTGAGTCTGTATTTCTGTTGCCTGTATCTTTCATGTTTTCAAAAGGTAGATATTATTTTACAGTATTTTTTTTTTCTTTTCCTTGGAAGGTAAAAGCCTGGTGTTGGTGGTCTGGCTTAATATAACTATTTCTACTAATATACCCTTTCTTATGACCACATTATGCATTTAGACTATTACGTCTCAATTTCCTACTGATAAAATGAGCAAAATATTTCATGGAGGCTTTTTTTCCCCCTTTTTCTTTTGTCTATTCAGAATAAAAAATTTGTAAATCATTGTATTTTATACTTGAATTTAAAAATTTAATTCAATTTTAATTGAATTTAAAAATTTACTTGAATTTAAAATACTTGAATTTAAAAATTTAATTCAAATTTAATTGAATTTTTAATAATAAAAACAGTAAAGAATATGGTGTTTTTATGACTGGACTCCTGTTGCAGAAATTTCAGTTGGAATAAAGCTATTTTTCCAAGTAAGAAGAGACCTAAACTTCTGTAGATCTCATTTCAATGCAAAACTTTATGTTTGTTTGCCTGATCCTGTTGAAAAGTTTCATTTTTACAATTACACAACTTTTCAGATAAAATTACCAAGCAAGAAATGCCTTTTTCATCTTGGGAGACCTTTTATGACAAACCTCAGGAGAAAGCTCATAACTACAAGTACTGCATTCATCTGAAGGGTAGAAGGAGGACAGACAATTGAAGGTGAAGTCACTGAAATTTTTAGCACAAACATATGAATTAAATATTACAAGGACAAGAAATGTTAGAAGAGGCTTGTGAAGAAAAATAACCTAATTTTTCTTCTTCATTAAATTACAAATACAAAAAGCTTCAAAGATTTCATATTGAGTTTTGTACCTAGTTATATTATCTTAAATTCTGCATCTGTTATTTAAAACTTGACTTTTTGTTCTTGTATACATTATATGTTTTTTTCACTTTTCAGTGAAAATTTACAGACTACTCTAGCTCATTATAAACAGGGGACCACATTGCTGAACTATCTTATTTGAAGCTGGGCCAATCTCATATAAAGAATTTGTGAAACCAATTAAAACTTTTATCAAACACTTGATATTTTTTTCTCCTGTTATAATTCAGTATATCTCCACACATAACATATCTTTGTAGGCAAGTAAGGCAGTAAGCCATACAGGTAATTTATCTCATTTACTGCTCCATGTCTAGCATATGCTGGGTTAAATTACTCCTTATCATCGCTGACTTCTTTACTTTCTTGCATTGCTATAATTATGGAATATTCCAACATTTGTTCACTGAAATAATCAACATTTGGAGACAAATCCTTTTCCTTTCTATTTTCTAGTACAACTGTACAGTATACAAATCACGTAACGTCTGTTGAGTTTATCTCCAAATTAATCACTTTTGCTGCCATGCCAGTATCACCTAAGAGAGATAGAAGGGCATGATGAGAACTGAAACTACACCCCAGATTGTACAAAGATATGTTTGAGTTAAAATTAATTTTCTGTGAGGTATACCAGTTTTTTGTAACACTATTTTCTCCATATCAAGTGTCTGCTAAATCAGGGACTTCTGCAAAATTGTCTATGTTTTAGCATCCCTTTTTTGATTTTCTAGAATTCTGTTCTTGCATCAGCTTTGATCCTTTTCTCAAGAAAGGCGGGTGTATTTGCTCAAGGAGTGAATGAGCCCCTTTGGTGATTGAGCTGCAAATGACCGCAAGCCATGTCATGGCCAGCTTCAGACATGCAGTGCTGACTGGACCCTGTGTAGGCCAACCACCATTGCATCTGCATGGTGGCTATGGTGTGGCAGAAGTTCAGATCCCCCAGCCAAAGAGGCTTAATGTGAATATATTTAACCACAGAGGTCACCTTAAGGACCATCTAGTTCCAAAATCCTGTATTGGTCAGGAACATCTTCCAGCAGACCAGAGCCCAATTCAACTTGGCCTTAAATGCTTCCAGGCATAGGGCATCCACAACTCTGGACACCCTGTTCCAGTGCCTAAACCCAAACCTCTTTAAAGTTTAAAGCCATTCCCCCTCGTCCTACATGCTTTTGTAAATAGGTTCTCTTCATCTTTCTTGTAGGCTTCTTTCAGGTACTGGAAGACCACAATAAGGGCACTGAGAATCCTTCCCCATTACAGCCTGAACATACCCAATTCTCTCAGCCTTTCCTCATAGGATAAGTACTCTGTCCCTCTAATCAACTTGGTAGCTTCCTCCAAACTTGCTCCAACAGGTCCATGTCCTTCCTGTGCTGGGTACTGCAGACCTGAATGCAGCACTGCAGAGGATCTGCAGTCAGGGAGGTTTTATCCACCTTAAATTAGTGGATAAGTCCCAAGGTGACTTCTTGAGTTCAACAGCCCTCACCTCTTTGGATTAGAGCTTACATTTTCTGGGTTACCCTTTCTAAAATGTTGAGACTTGTTTTGTAGGACCAATTCCATATGACATCAAAAATCAGTATTTAGATGGATAATTGGTTTATCTGGTTTAACTGGTTTATAAAATAATTCTCACTTAAATATATGGTTTCTCTCAGTTTTATAAGCCTCTGAGGAACCATCCTCTGTGGGTTGTATTATCTTGTGAACTATATAACCTCAGCCTTGCAATTTTTCCACATAAATTTTTCTCATTAGAAGCACTTACTGAGAGCTGCTTCACTGACATCCTTTCTCACTTCTCCTCCAGTTTTCATAGAATCATAGAATGTTCTAAGTTGGAAGGGACTCACTAAGGTCAGAAAATGTCAGCTCTTCGTCCTGAACAGGGCTGCCCCAAGAGTCATACCATGTTGTTGGGACTGTTGTCAAAATGCTTCTTGAGCTCTCTCAGGCTTGCTGCTGTGGCCACTTCCCTGGGAAGCCTCTTCCAGTGCCCAGCCTCCCTCTTGGCGAAAAACCTTTCTCCATTATCTAACTCAGATCTCCTCTGAGCTTCATACAATTCCATCGGGTCCTGTGACTGGTCACCAAAGAGATCAATGCCTGCCCCTCCGCTTGTCCTCATGAGAAAACTGAAGCCTGCAATGAGGTCTTACTTCACTCTCCTCTTCTCCAGGCTGAACAGACCAAGAAGGGAACTCAGCCACCCCTCATACAGCTTCCTTTATAGACTCATCACTGTCTTCATAGCTCTCTTTAAATTCTCTCTAATAGTTTTTTTTATAAAGCATTGCCCCAAACTGCACATGATATTCAAGGTGAGGCTGCACCAGCACAGAGCAATGTGGAGCAATCGCCTTCCTTGACCAGCTGGCAATTCATTCATGAATAGTCTTTTGCAAGGCAGCATGCTGAAGTAATTGCTATTGCAGCAGTGACCTCCTGCAATAAAAGGGTGACTTGATAGACTGCACAGAAAGTTATTTGTTATTATACATACAGTATCCAGAACTGTAGGATTTGGGAAACTAAAAGTTATACCTGTGGAGTATTAACCATAGATTTCAAGTTGAGAATTTAAGTAAATAAAGAAATAGATTAAGCTTATTTCCAGAAAGTCTTCAGGCTGAGTGTGCTGGCAAAAATACTATACACATCTCCACTTCCAGCTTACCTGGACCCAAGCCTGGGAACAAATTAACAGTTGTGGACAATTTTCTGACTGGAACTCTCTGAAGGGAAACAGGGAGTTGAATCCAACTGACAGTGTAGAAAATATAACCTGATGGTCACTAGAAAAGTCCAAGATGAAGGAATTAAACAAACTTTGCTTGATAGACCATACAGTGATGGAGTCTCAGAAAAGTCATCCAACTCATCCCTATTTTATCTAAGGAGAGATATAGAAAAGATGTAAATCTGCTTACATCTTAACACCAGGACACTTGGGAAGCTCTAAAAATATCCTTGTAACCACTGTCACATGTCCAAACACTTATATGTAAGAACAGACCTGACTTGGGCATTATTGTCATAGCTTTTCAGAGTCTTAGCAACAATCTTAGTTACAAATTGTACAAAATATAACTATTTTCAGTAAAACAAAACAAACTTTGAAAATTAATGTAGATGATACTCTGGAAATATAAAACACATACTCAGTATATTTAAATTTTGTTCTGTAAGTGGATTACTATATTACTGTTTAATCATTTCTTAAATAATGAGATCATTTTTTCTAAGTAATATATCATAGTTTAGGGCACATGTTTCACACTGTGGTGTGGTGCATTTATAGTGAAACATTATTAATCACATTTTTTGCATAATCGCATTAATTCATGTTATGTGACTGACAAGACTTAGGTTTTTCTTACATCTTCCTGATTTCAAATGCAAGGATCTTCTGCAGTCATTATGCTCTTTCAGATTCTTTTTTGCATGCTTCCCACTGTGCCACATGAGTTTCACACACCATTACTCAATTAAAAGCTGGCATAAAAAAATTATTATATTTAGCCCTGAATCACTTAGAGGGAGCTTTGGAATCCATGCTTAAATGTCTGTGAATTTCATGAACACAATGGATGTTTTCTTCTTTAGCCAAAGATTATTTCTACAAAATTCAGAAAACCAATAAACTCAATTATATGACCCAACAGTATAGAGTTTAACCAAAAAATGTAGAGATGTTTGTTGTCTCTAGTAAAGCGAGTCTGACAAAGAGTTTCCTGAGATTAAAAAAAAAAGAAGTCAGCAAAGGATACTGTTTTTCTGAAAGAAGACAGCCACAGAGAAAACCATGAACTGTAGCAGCAAAATCACTTTATTACAGCAGATTGGTAGTCTAAATACCATATAGGAGTTATCTCCCATTCTCTGCAGTGCTGTCACAGATGTCAAGGACATGAGAAAAATGAGGATGAGAATACTTTATCCTGCAGTTAAAAGCAAAGAATTCAGATGAGGAATTTCTCCTCATGTTAGCCACTGTACATTTTCATATTCTTAGATTAGATTTAAATCAACACAGATTAAGAAAACTATGACTGAAAAAAACCCTATGAAAGTAGACTTTTAATTTTATATTTTGTTTATGAGAATAAGCTAATTTTCTGTTACCCTCATTCAAGCATAATTTCTATATGTCTGAAAGAAACGTACTTGAGTTCTTAGTGACATGTACATGCAGGAAACCAACAATATGGGATAATTGTGTTTCCCTGTAAAAAGAAAGTGTTATCAAATAGAGGAAACCTCTTCTAAAAAGAAAAAAAAAATTGCTCTTTCTAGCTTCTTTAGTTTAAACGAAGCAATTATGCTTTGTATAACTATAAATCAAACTACGCCAGCAGGGGAGTGAAACTTGGAGGCGTAAACATGGAAAGAAAGATAAGATTTCAGCTGAGATTTCACATTAAATTAAAAAGAAAAGTAGAGGTATGTTGTTTCAGATGCCAAAAAAAGAGCAGGAATAGAAGGTTTTTGTACCAGATTGTGCAGAAAGCAAGGGAGAGCAAAACTGGATGAGTAGGGGATAAAAGAATGAGGAGAAGTTAAGGATTATTATTTGTAGGATAGCAAGTATCATATTCATACATAACTCACTACGTAAAATAACAAATTTCTGCATTAATGGTTTTCTTCAAAAATCCCATTATAAGACTTTGAAAGTAAAATAATAAAAAATATTTTTAAAGAGCTGAGTAAATATCCAAACATACACATCATTTAAAATAAAAAAAAAAAAAAAAAGCAAGAAACCAAATAGTAGCATGATATATCTGTATGTCATTTTTCCAATTTAAATGTGTAATAATTCCTTTAGGGCCATAAACTTGTAAGCTGGCAAAATATGCCAAAGTGCCTAGAAAAATCAACATTTCATGGAAACAGAAATTCATAATGGATAGATACTAATGTCATACTTCTGAACAAAGACATGTGCAACACATATTAACTGCATAAGAAGTCTTCTCCCTATACCAGCCCTAGTATACTATCTTTCCCTTTAGATAATTTCCCACTGGCCTTTTCCTGACAGAACTCTGGTCTTGAACCAAGCATTTCTTTCCAAAATGTTTTTTATTTACTTGGTTATTCTCTTAAGCATGGCTAACAAAGCAGAAAGTTGACTTTTACACTACCTCAGCAGTGCTGTCTCTAGGATCAGTGCTGATTTAGCTGTCTATAGCTGGATCAGTTACTGCCAGTAAAATTCAGTTCTTGAGTGTCATGCTAACTATTTAAAATGGTAATTTTTCCCCCCAGTGCTTTTTTCCTTCTAAAGCTATGCCATTAGCAGTGTCACTTGTGAGTGTAAAATGGTGTGTTGATAGTTTATATATGAATATTCAAGGAGCCCTGAAGTAACAGTGAATCATGAGACTTACAGAAGTGTTTAGGATGTCTGTTATGAAAGTAGATACCTATCTCTTACCCAGCTCTTACCTGGATTCAGAAAGAAAACATGTACACCAAAAAACTTTAAATCCTTTTCTCTGGATTTCTTCCCCTTCTCCTTCCCTCATTCAGTTTTAGTATTTCCTAGGCTTCTTGTCATAGTCAATATACAATTTTACTTTCCAATTATGTGCCATTTTATTAGGAAAGATAATATTAATACTTAATACTTGCAGTCTGGAACAATACTGTTTCTCAACAAAAGTTCATTTTTAAGGGCATTTTAGTGTGACTAAAGAATGGTGCTCACTTCGTTACATTGAAAAGGAGTAGTTCACCCCAAGTGAGAAGAAACAAAATAGAAAAATAGAAGATAGCATATGTATAGAAATGAGTCTATGTCTTTCCTGTTAATTGATGTCTAATTATGAGAACTTAATAAGAGAAAGAAAAGTACTATTTTAATTTAGATGAGGAAGAACTTTCACATTTGTTGGTGGGGGTTTTTTTGTCCTCATGAGAACACCTGAAAGAAGTGATGACAGATTTTAGACTGAAGAACAGCAAGTGCAACTTGAATTTGTAGGCTGATTATTAGGCATATTTTGTTAAGAGAGGAGGAGAAAAATAAAACAAGTTCATCACAATGTCACAAGAATCTTCTTTGATGTAACCATTTGAATTTATTTTCTAGTTCTGATGAGACTGATAACAAGACATCATCTTTACCATTTCATCTTGTAGTTTTTACCCAAATTTTGCTTTTAACATTCTTGAAAAGCATGGACTTTTAGGAACAATGTTATTAGCCAGCTCATGAGACTCAACAACTGTTCTTAAGGACACTGTGAGGGGATGTAGACTAGAGGACAAATTAACAGCACTGTGAGTCTTGGAGGGGGTCAAGTAAGGCTTGAGATCTGCCTGGCAGCAATCTGTGAAATTTGTCAAATGAAAAATACATAATAATTAAATGTTGCATTACAAAAGGAAAACATTATAGTCAAATCTAAAGAATTTGTGAAACACTTGGAGAGAACAGGTACAAAATTACTGTCAATGAAATGGCCCTGTAAAAGTCTAAGATGTATTAAAGGAGTAAAAATAATGATGAATTAAAAAGCGTATCTTAGAAGGTTACAGGCAATGCACAGTTCTTCTGTAAGTATGGTATTAGCACTTCCAAAAGGCCTTAACACCTCAAATCAGTGAGTGGCACTGTCTGTAGTAAATCATATTTATCTGTGCCCTAGATAACACAACTATATTTTCTTTCAAATTACTTTTCTTCTTACACTATACCATTGCTGAGCTGCTTGGTTCAGTAATGCCTGCCCATAAAATGAAAATGCTCAGAATATTAACAGTGAAACAATAATAAAAATTTTGAATAAACTACTGTACTATCTATTGGTAGAATTATATATGTTAATGGAATTAACATTGAAAACTCCAATAGTCACACACAGATTTTCTCACATTAACCCATTTCTTCTCTCTGTAAAATAATCTCATAATAATATTGGATTTGCTTCTATTGCCCTCTGATCTCCATTGTTCAATGATGAATGTGCAGGAGCTTTGATTTTTACCATGGGAAATCCAAGTTATTCTGTGATTGCTGAAGCATCAAGAAACAACAATATTTCTTACACATTTTTCAGGTGGCTTAAAAGGAAATCTTATATCTAAAGACTTAATTAAAAAACTATTGGTGTAGTATTTGCCACACAATCCAACAGAATATGCATGAGTGCCACACAGACTAAGGGAACTTGTAACTGTTTGAGGGAAATAGGGAACTGAATCAATGTCCAGAAGGTAAAGAGGAACTGATATTCAGAACTAAAATATTAAATTATAAATTCTGTAAGAAATTTAACGCTTTGTACTAAGAACTAAAGGACAGATTCACTGAAATGAAGTCTCACTTAAACTCAGCAAATGCCAAATTTATAAAGAAAAGAACTTGAAAATACAACAGAAACTTGAAAATATTTATACAAATACCTGATTCCTAAATAGAACTCTTTTTTGTAGAGAAGGCACTGCAATGTCTTCCTTGTGCTTTCAGTAGGTGTCTTACATACAAGAGGTGGGTTGAGATGGGTGGATTTAGAATTACTAAAAATTTAGTTCCAATATGGAGTAATGTTGTCATGGTTGAAACTGTTTGAACAAATACCAGTTTAGATGGCAGATTATATAAAAAAAGATAGCTCACCGTTTTTCTAGACTGGAGAAGAGAAATGGGTGCTGTATTGGTCTAGAGAAAACACCAAAATACCCAGAGTAACGTTCTGAATAAGGTAATCTCACATTTGAAATACTTTAAGTAGCTCTGTTGATTAAAATATGCAAGGCTATTAAGCCTTTGTTGGTATGGTTGGAACAGTTTCCTCCAATATCAGTATATCATAGGATATTTTTAAAAATAAATGAACCTCTCTGTCTTTAATACCTTAGGCATAAAACTTAAGTTTGGAAAGATCCTCAAGTGATCATCTAGTTCAGCTCCCTGAACTAATCAGGATCAAATTTTTATATTAATTCCTTGATTAAAATTTTATATTCTTTTCTATCTCATTTCCTTAAAACAACAACAACAAAGTAATAAGAAGTATAATACCCACACAACAAATCATTAATTAAGAACATAAGAATGGCCTGAATGGGTTACACTGAAGGCACACCAAGCCCCAAATATTAATGCAATCACAATCAATAGGCAGCTGTTTAATTCAAAGGAGATGTTCAGGGTCAGGCTTGATGGAGCTCTGAGCATCCTGGTCGAGTGAAAGGTGTCCCTGTCCATGGCAATGGGGATGGAACTAGGGGATCTTTAATGTCCTTTCCAACCCAAACCATTCTGTGATTCTATGAAAAAGAATGTGGAAAACATACATGATCCACTTTAACTTTTTCCCAGAGTCCTACTAGCTTAAGTTCAGAAATTTCCATGTATATATAATAAACAAATATGTCTGAAACATCCTCCATGTACAAATTCTTGTCTTTAAAAAAAAAAGTGTGCTTTTTTGAACCTGATTTTTATCAATTTCATTTGTTATTCTTTAGTTCTTGTACATGATGAGACAGTAAATTATCTTTCCCATGAATCCCCAAGGCATTCATGATTTGCAAATTTTTAGCTTATTGTCCTTGGTTTTTCACTCTATAGCTCATGGGTCCCAGCTTATCTATCATTCTCAGTATGGCAGAAATTCCATAACTTTGATCATCATATTTTATAAATGTTTGTGAAGCATTCAGTACTGCAGGGTTGATCACTATTAAAAAAAAAAAATACAAAGAAATAAATAATTCTGTCTTTAGGGCAGGATTTGAATAGTCTTCAGTAAATAAGTCTGGGTACAGACTGTAAAACAAGATGAAGACTAAAAGAGGGAAAACTGCTCATTAACAGGAACTGTCTGCTAGACTGAATGAGGCAGGGATTTGGGATATATCCTCATGTCGCAGACCTAAAAAATGTAATATGGCATTGAGAAAAAGGGATACAGTCAATCTTGATTCCAGTATTTGTATGTTTCTGTGTGTTTGCCATTATGAGGTAAATAATAGACTGTAAACCCTTTTTCACTGTATGTAAAAGATTGAGAGAATAGAATGCTGCAACTTTGACATAAACAGAAAGAAATGCAGATGAGCAATGAATTTCACGTGATGATATTGCAGAACAATTGCCCTTTATAGCAGACCTCCAGAGAGTGATATATATTCATTGCAGATTATGTTGTTATTTAGAGGATAGCAAAAAGAGTTGGTTTTTTTTTTTTTTTTTCACATTGAAAATCCTCCTTTTGCTCCCATTTCTCACCCCATTACTTAGGTATTTCAGTGTAAGAGGAACAGACAGGGAGACAGGAGAAAAGGATGAGGATGATATGCCTGCTTTGGGATGGAGAAGTGCTAGCAGAGTTAAAGAACTGTCAAAGGTTTGTCTCAAAGGTGTTTTCACTTCTCAAATGTAGGCACAGAGGGTATGAGAATGTCTTCTGCAAGAAAAACCTGTTCTTAAGACCCTTTTAGAGGTGAATAGAAAAATAATGCAATAACTAAAACATAGGTATGTCTTCAGTTCCTAAGTTTCATACCAGGATTTTCAGGTGGATTTTCAAAATTGGGTGTCATAATTTAATTTTTACTTTCACATAAAATTTTTCCAGATTTTATAGACAGGTATTGACATTCTGATAATGAAATAGTATAAGAGTAATGCATACAGATTATATTTTAAAGGCTTCCAGAAAAGATTAATCATAGTGATCCACCGCACCTTCAAATCACTCCAAAAAAAGACAAATCATATACTTCTTCTGTATTGAAAACATTAGATTTTTTCAAAACTTTTTGGTTTTTTGTTTGTTTTAGTATGCTCGATTGGGGGGTTGTGTGTGTGTGTGTGTGTGTGTGTGTGTGTGTTTTGCTTGGTTGGGGTTTTTTTGAGTGTTTTGTTTTGTTCTGTTTAAATAAAAAAAAAAAAAAAAAACTTGCCTGAAAATGTAGCTTTGTCTCATTTATTCTAGTCAGGACTAAAATGGAATCTTTCTAATATTTCATTTCTCTCTATTTTTTACGGTGGCAGTTTTATTCCTTTGTTCCTCTCTCCTTGAAGAAATTATGTTTTTCAACAGAAGCTGCAGATCTTAATCTTCAACTTTGTGGGATTATTTTGTCATTAAAATAAACAAGCATCTTTTTAACTTGATTGGTTGGTTGGGTTCTTTTGCTTCAGAAAAGAGTTTGAAGACTTTTAGTCAGTCCACATTCTGACGCCTTAGGCAAACACTGTCTTTTTCTGGAAGTCTCATTACTTAAATTATTTTGAAGTAGGCATCTAGAAAAGACAGAGCATGCTGTACTCTACCAATAACCACATGTTCACCATATGACATATAAATAGATCATATCAATGTGTTGATAAGCACTAGCAGATACTACTAAAGGACAAACACATGTATAGATATAATGTCTATATCATCAATAATAAGGTGAATAGCAACAGAGAATGACAATTTTTTCTTTCCTAAAAATAGCTATTAAAACTTTCATCTTTCTGTGTTTCATGAAGACAGCAAAAGCTACATTTACAACCATCCATGAAAACACAAGTGTCATCTGTAGACTGAGTATCTGAAAGGAGCCTGTGACTGAGGAAGATATTAGGAAATAAGCAGAAGCAACAGCATAATTTAAATTTAGCTGTCTTATCTAAAATACAATGTAGTCTTGCTTCTAGGTCTTCCTAGAAATGTACCTTTTCCTAACTACATTTCTGACACCTCAATTCACTGAGTGTTTTAAAACCAAAATAATATTTTCTTTTTTTTTTATTATTTTCTTCCAATATGAAAATTAGTCTGTAATAGCTGTCAGATATGAGACCAAAAAGGCAAAATAGAAACAGGAGAAACCATTCCAATAAAGCATAGATTATTTTAAAATTATTTCTTTACCTTTTTCCAAAAACTAGAGATACAGATGAAATTATATGTTTTGGGCAGGTTTAATTAAATACAGTTTTCAAACTCTTTTCTATCATATCATATTATGAGCTCGTTTTTTGTGTACTATTGAACAATGTTTTCTATCAAATCAATATTTTTCATAATGTTGTCTTGTCCTTACTGAATATGTGAAAGAAATGCCATTGTTCTACAATGGTTGCTGATTTGTAAGGTATTCATGATCAGTAATGATAAGAGATCACATGTTTGAAAGTGAACAAGAACATGTCCATTCACCTGGAACAGAGACAAAAAAGCCTCAGGATACAGCATCGAAATTATTGAAATATTAACAACATTCACTTCAGTTGAATGTTAAAGGCTGAAATTTCTGTGCTGGGGAGATGTTAACCAGAAGATCCTCAAACAAAATACATTGCCTTACACAGAGATGAGTTAGGTTTTCTTGGAGTAATTTGGACACCTCAAATTTATAACCAATTTTTAACATAATGTGTAGACAGTGAGATTGAAAAATATTGCCCTCGGTAGAACTATGAAAATGCTTTATCACTCCTTATGCTATCCTGCATTCAGCATGTAGCTATTGTATGTAGTTACAGAACCCGGGGTTTCTGTCAAAAACTGTTAATGAGCAAAATCCAATCTTGCACAAAACCAAAATAAAAGGAACACACATTTTTAAATTACAGAAAGGGAGAAAAAAACAATTAAATATACATTGTAAAAATACTTTTATTGCTGTTCTGATTCAAAATTCTTAAGCATTAATCAGAATGTTTAAAGTCCCTGCTGTTTCTCTTTATTCAGTTTGACAGCCTCCCTTATGCATCTGCTCACAACTGTAAATGCACAAATAACAGATCAGCTTCTTTTCTCCCAATTATCAATGTCATTGTTTGAAAATGTGAAATCATTATTTTTATTTTAAAGGTGAAACACTGATGCAGTGTTCCAAGGAGGTGTATAAATCCTATCTTGACCTTAAGGAAAACATCTAGGAATCTACAGGAGGGTGAACGTTTGCTTTAGCAATTCCAGCCACTACTCTGTTTTTTACATCTATGTTTTTGGTGGAGGCAATGCATGTCAAGAATCCTGTAGAAAACATCTCTTTCATTCATTTGCAGTATTCCCTGTGTTTATCAGAAGATCACAAGGCAATCCTACCAGCCATAGCAGTTATAATGATCTTTAGTATGTCCCCTGTTTCCTAGCTAGTTCAGAGTCCAGAGACTATACACATTTGCAGGAAAACTGTGGTATTTTGAAATATGCTAATACAAATATTTTGCAAATATGTATGGTTTACTTACTTTAATCATATTAAAGTAAAAATTAACTAAAAATGGTTTCTAAAAGTAGAAGTGGATTTTCAAGTATGTAAAAGTAATTTCAAATATATAGTTACTCTACAGGTATCAACAAAGAGACAGTGTAAAAGTTTTTCTAAATGTTATTGGGAGATTGAATAGACACTTAGTATCACTGGTTTGAAATCTGGATATCTATAAAGCCTCCAAAGCCATAATATCTAATTAGCAGCCCCTCCTACTGTTACAGGTTGAATTTATATCACTCTAACTATTCATTTTAGTGGCCTTTGTTCTCTAATTCTAATACCAAAGCAAATACTATGAGACATGAAATTGTATTATAATCTTATTTGTGTGTAATCTAAATCTGTTAATCCTTTTAAGTGACAGAATGGGAACATACACAAGGTGCTCTTTCCTTGAGACAGCAGAAATATTTGCAGCTGCATAAGAGCTTGGATTTTGATAGCAGCACAATAAAGTGAAATTTTAATTACTTTAAGAGGAAGAGGCAACAGTTCTTCTGTGATCACAAAGAAAATAAGTCAAACTCTAACACACGGTTATTGTGACTTAGTGTACAACAGAAAGAAAAATATAAAGAAGAGGCCAAAGATCATTTACCATTTTCTATCTTGTACTTTTTTGTATTTTTACTACTGGGAACCTGCCTGATATAAAAGTTGAATCAAGTGGCAGACAAACTACCTAGAAATCTTCCTCTGAACATATACAGTGACACTAAGATTACATACATAGATCACATCCTTAAAGTTCAAATAATGATACAAGCCTGAGAAACTGCGAAAACAAAGCTCTTTTACATTGGATTTACACTGACAATTGTATTTGTATGTATCATGTTTAAAAGTGAATTTTTAAGAGGAAGTCTTATTGCACATATTTGGCATTTCTTTGTCACCTACTCTTTGTTTATGCAAACAACCTGCATGACTGAAAAGATTTATGGTATTATGAATGCAAAAGAAAACAACTTAAACTTCTAAAACTTTTTTGTGACAAACACAGTGATCAGAAAGGTTTAAATATCTAAGCTCTGTTTATTGAAAGTATTCATAGAATTAGTTTTAGAGATGTCTCAGTGAAAGTTTGAAATGTCATGGACAAATGATGAAGCAGGTTTTGACAGCCCATGTTCCTGCCAGAAGTTCAGACTCTCCTCTTCTATACATGGAGGCAGGTCTACTGTGGAAAAGTACTTTGATGTAGACCACTGCTTCCAGTTAAATATGGGCCTAACTCATATTACTGGCACTATGGTTACAGACATCTTTAAAACATGAACATTTTCCCTAATCTTCTTTGATTTCAGGCAAAACACTATGACATTTAAATATATTTTAATAGATAACAATGCATTGTCAAAACAGTCTGTGAATTTCCTTCTTTTTTTTTTTTTTTTTAAAAAGTTCAGAATTATTTACTTAGTAAGTAAGTTGATAATGGCTTCCTGGGTAACTCACACATATGGGAAATATGTGGCACTATGAACAGCCAACCATTCATTGAATTCTGATTTTAAAATTTGAATTGTAGTTCTCATCTTATCACTAAAGTCCACAACCAAAAATGTAGTTAGTAAGAGGCTGTGTATTACCTTAGTAGTCACGTTTTATAGTAATTGAATTAATGTATAAATGTTATTTTCATGAGTTTTCAAATTAAGTTAGACTTTGCTACTATCACTCTATATGTCTTTTCCAAATCAGCTAAAGTGAAATTTCATCAAAAAATCCATTTATACGGTTTTTTATAAGATTCACTGAACAATCTCTGACCATAAAATGTTATGTTCATTGTTTTCACATCAGTTTTATTACTTAGGTAAAATATTTTTGAAAAAAAATCTCTATTACTGAGCTTTTATTATTACAAATATGTCCATATTTCAAAGTAAGTTATGATTCCATTATGAGAAAAACAATTTTTTTTAATCAAAACCCCCCGTAAAAAATTGTCCATCTAAACATCTTAAGTATTGCTGTAGGAGATGAACTGTTCTCAAGAAACAGTTATATCAGTTTGTATCTGAATTTTCAGTACAGGAATTCAAACTTCAATTCTAAACCTCCACCTTTGTCAAGGCTATTTATTAGAAATGATGTGGAGCTAATGTCTCTAAATGGAGTAATGTTTGATACATGACTATACTGACATCTCTTTGGCATAACACACACACACACACACACACACACACGTATTTTATCACTCAGGAAGAGTACCTTCATTTTTAACTGATGCCTAAAAAAAAAAGTATCAGAATGCTCCATGCCCATTTTGTAGTTTCTAGGTATTTTGGTTTTATATTGAACAAGTATTTATCAAAAGTATGAAAAATACTTTTTTTTTGGTCAATAAAGCTCTCAGATTTCATTTCTGCTTATAGAATGACATGAGTGTTAGCAATAGTGTGTGTTACAGTCGTTGCCTACAGCCAGCCCTCAGAAAGCATATGGCATATATTTTCAGACTTGTTTTAGCTATATGAAAGTCTGGATTCTAAATGAGGCACCCTGCTTTAAATAAGCTGACTTACATGTACTGTGAAGCCCACCTCCCCATGCTTCCCACTCAGGGTCTGCAGGCTTGGCTTTCAATGCCTTTGTTCTTCTGGTCTCGAGTTTTTCAAGAACAATACCTGCTAATCAAGCCAGATTGTCTTAATTATGTAGTAAGAACAAATGAGTACTAAAAATTAGGATAAAGCCACAAAATTTGCTTGAATTCAGATACGATTTGAACACTTGTTTACGAGGGAGGAAAGCAATCTCGTTTACTGCATTGTTTCACAAGATCTTGCTTTATTACATTACACTATAAAATCCAGCAATTAAATATGAGAAATTTTCAGATTTTTTTTAAAAGATAAAATGCAATGTAAGATTTTTTTATCAGTTCATCAACCAGTAAATTGATTTGATGGGCATGAAAGAAGCCAGTTTGTTGCTAATATAGGACTTTCTGCATCAAGTCTTTGACCTACTTTAGAATTTTTTAAGCTATTTCAACAGACATTTCAAATATTATTCAGTAGACAGAAGTTTAATTCCCTTATTCTCTACAGCTTGTTTGATCAATAAACTGATGCAAATTACTTCTAACATATTGCAAATAACTCCCAATAAATGATTCTTCTAGGCTTTATTCTGCATTATATCAAGCAGCTTCTTATTTTCTTTTTCATTTATGGTTCTTTCAAAATCCATTTTCTTTAATACTCAAAAGCCAAATTGATTTTTACTAATTTACTTTTTTTGTCAATTGTATTTGGTACACTACATTAAATAGTCTGCTTTCAATAATCTATAGTCTCCTAACCCTACTATAATGATCTTATGCAGTACTTCATTCCAGAAAATCTCACTTAGCTAAGATTTGTACTTTCTCACACTTGCAGGTCAGTGAGCCATACCTTGAAATAGTCAATTGATTCATACAGAAATTAGAACAGAAACTTAAAATAATCAGTATAAGAGTTGATAGGGTTTTTTGTTTGTTTGTTTGTTTTTAATTCAGCATCTTTGTATTTTAGCTGGTTTTCTAAGTTACAAATATATACAGTTTCCTTTACGGTGTCATGGAGTGATACATACAATTAAAGTGAGAGTACAGTGATAATGTAATAATAAATAATACAATTATTATGCATTTCAGCTTTCTAGGCAGCAAAACTCATTGAAATCCTCCAAGATTAGAAAAATCTCTGATTGTCTGGCCTTGCTATGTTACTGGTAGTATATGCATTTACATGGTCCTACTAAAATTAAAAAAGGCTTTAGAGTGATCAAGGAATAAGAAATCTGCTTCTGTGATTGAGGGCATATTTTAATTTTTTAGGCTCTACAGAAAAGTTTTTTCTATTTGAAGGTGGGCTCATTATTTGTCTTGTGAATGCAACATTTGCTCAGAATACCAGCACCAAAATACTGGAGTTAGGTAGTTCTGTTAGAACTCCTTTGCAATATCTCTGTCAGTCACCAATGTTCTCAGAGTGGACCAGACTGAGAACTGTAGCCTTGTAAAATTTTTTTTCATATATATGTAATTTATCGGGGTTTTTTTTTGTTTGTTCTTTTTTTTTTTTGAGAAACATCTCTTTAATTGAGCAGAAAATTGGAATTTTTAAAAAATCTAGTTTAGGAGAGACTCAGATCATATAAGTACACAGCAATTTATAAATTGCAGATCTGCAAAGTTCAGGTATACTTTAGTATATATAGTTTATATATTATTAATTAATATATTATATTATAGTAATATAATATATATGTTAGTAGAATCTGTTTCTTCCAAATTGCTATACTGGATTACTAATGCAGTTTGTTGAAGAACAATTCAGCATCTGCTATCCTTTAGTCCTGAATTGTTCTGTTCCATGCTATGAGGGGACTCTAATGTTACTGCAATCAACTTTTCTTATTCTGAACTCTGAAGAGCAGGTAATTATTAAAGATTAATTTATATGCTACAATCCAAATATTACTATGAAATTTAGAAACTCAGCAAAATTATATTAATCCCTGGTTATTACTGTTGAAAGTTAAATTAACTCCCAAGAGGTTTTCACTCTCATTCAAAAATGCTTCTAGAAAGCTTATACAGATTCTGTAGTTGGAATGTAACTCTTTGGCAAGACTGTTTTCTTGACTTTTAATTCCACAGGCGAGAATGAAAATATCCTTTTCTGCTAAGCATTGAATTTAGCTTAAAAACCTTTTGTCAAGGATTTGCCTAATTACAGAGACATAGTATTTAAACAAGTAAGATTCCAAAACTTAGTGCATAAAACTATTCAATGCATTATTTTAGAGAAAGCCTTGTAACAAAAGTCTTCATAAAACATACATTTTTATATTGTAGAAGTACATTTAGAACACAAATGCAGATTAGACTAACAAATTCCACTAACCAGAATGGTGTCCAGGACAATTACTAAATCTTAATCCAAGATATGAAAAATCTTGCAATATTTTAACTAACGTCATAATGATTAAAAGCCCAAACTTCTGAAGAAATTGTGAATTTGGGATTTATGCCTCAAAATCTTGAACTTATGTGTGCTGCAGTAAGCAGAACTATAAAAGAACTTCCTGCCTTTACAATTGCAATGAATTGTAGAACAGAATTTAGATAGCTAGAAGGCTATATTCATTTGTATTTCAATAGTAGAGATGTTTAGGGTCTTTTTAGAAACCAGAAATGAAAGGAATTCAGTGAGTTTTATGCTAGTGAATTGATATTTAGAGAAATAAGGAGCAAAGGAATGATTGCATGTTAAAAGTTTGTGGAGGAAAATATCAACTCCAGACAAACATGCAAAGTGACTTTTTTAGGTATTGATGCTGTACCAGCAGTGCTCTGTGTATTTGAAAAGCCACAACAAATCTTTGTAAAAGAGATATTGTTTCAAACTGCATGCTAGTCCAAGGCAAGCATAATCTACAGTAAATTATGGCATATTTTTGTCAGGATGTTGGAGAAACTTTGTTGTTTAAGCATCTATGGTTTATGTAGCTTTCTTGTCTTATCTTACAAACTATAAAACAGGTTTGGAAGACAAATATCTCATGGAAACAGTCCTCAGGAGACAGCTTTTATATGAAGACACCAGCAGAAAAGGCCTCACAAAGCCCACTAACTCTATGATTTTTGTTTTCAGAACATGTCTTTTCTAAGTTTAGAGTGACTGAATTACAGACACTGGCATTCTTGAAGGCTTTTGCTGAAAAAAAGCCTTATCATAATTGAAAGATGTGGCTTAATCTCCATGAGTCACATCAATTCTGTAAAGCATTACTATTAAACATCTCATAGAAGTAATTATTCTGTGTTACACTCTTCAAGGTTCTGTCAGTCTTAGTATTGACTGCTAAAAGCATACTTTGAGACAATGTATTATCCTCCAGAAACAATATCAAACAATGAGCCACACAGAAGTATTTAAGCAACAAAAAGTCACCTACGTGAGAAAATAATCCCATTCTTAAAACAGATTTGTGAATTAATATAATGAATTGAGACAAAGGAATGAGTTTGTGGTTTCTTCTCTGTTATTTTAATAATTCTGCTGTTTGAATCTGCTATTTAATAATTTAATTTTCATAATACAACATTATACTTTGCATTATAAAATGTTTATTCAATGTTCAAAGATTCAAATTATAAAAGGCTTAAATGTAATCTGAAACTATTGTTTCCATGACTGTAAAAATATGTGACACTTAGTAAAGTGAAACTGCTGATATTATGAAATCAGATACATCTCTTTTGAAAATATCACTGAAATTGTAGGACCAGAACAATTTTTTTGCAAAAGAATCACATTCTTGTTTGTTCTGGGAGAAAAAAAAAAAAAAAAAGAATAATCAGGTCATTCTGTGGCAATTTTGGGCTTCAGCAGTCTCTGAAATCATCCTTCAGAGTCTTATGCCAATTGAAAAATAGTTATGAATCTGATTGCACCTCTGCACGCTATTACATAGATCTATTGCAAAACCAAAATGCCTTGTTCCTAGCTTTTTCTGCAAACCACTTAGCATCAGGATGCAAAGGATGAACCGTTATTAATAGAGCACTGTATTCTGTAGGTATGTATATTCCATAAATTGCATTAACAAAATACTGGGTAACCTTTTACAAGAGCAGGGATTTCAACTGTTACATTTCAAAAAAAATAAAGATATCATTTAATGACTTTTAGTTGTTTTACACTTACGTTAACACTATGCAAGCTGAAGATGAGCAAAGTAAACTGATTTATTTATTCATCTGTTGAGGGGGAAAAAAATATTCTGCATGATTGTTAGAGGGGATGGGAACTTCTTATACAGGAAAAATGAGGCAATTTTGTGGGAGAATGTGTTCATAAGTATTCACAAGATAGTAGACAATGTCATTCCTAAACTGAGTCTGACTAACTGTGAAAAACTCAAGTTGTCTTTAATAATATAATAAAAGGTGGGTATAGAAATATATTTCCTGCTGTAATATGTGCAGGCATGCATATTACATGGGTGCAAATGAAGTATTGATGCCATCCTTAGGACTAATAAAAGAAGTTTAAGCAGTGCATAAAGTGAAACAAAAGAAGGATTTAATGCATCGTTGCTTTTCTTTTTCCTGTTATATTTTTAAATGCAATTAAATTTTTTTTGTACCATACAGTACCTGACAAACCTGTTATTAGGTACATTTGAAAACAATTTACTGACTAGTTCTATAAGTATGAAAGTGCCAAAAAAGTGTCATTTTTAAAAAATTAATATCTAGGGCATCTAAGAAAGAATAAATGCTGTACTCTCAAATGTTATAAAGCTGCTGCAGTGACCTCACCATAGTCTACAACTTCCTTGGGTGATCGTCTTATTAGCAGGTGGCAGGTGAAGATCTCCTCACTTGGTGACCAGTGACTGGATATGAGGAAATGGAATGAATTTGTGTTAGAGGAAGTTTAAGTTGGACATTAGGAGAAGGTTTTTCACTGAGAGGTTGGTTGGTCACTGGAAGAGGCTGTCCAGGGAAGTGGTCACAGCACCAAGCCTGACAGAATTCAGGGAGTATCTGGAGAATGCTCTTAGTCATATGGTTTTAGGCAGAGCAGGGAGTTGGACTTGATGATCCTTAGGGGTCCCATCCAAACTGAGATATTCTACAATTCTATGATTCCATGCCATTTAGGGCATGATACTTAGTCATGATTTCTGAGGACTTACTTTATCTTGTATGTAGTTTTTTGGTTTGATTTTCCAGACTATAATTGAAAATATAATATGGAAAATGTGAAATTACCCTCCCTGGAAGTGTGTAAAAGGCATGTGCATTTGTAAAAGGAGTGTTTTATGGTGAGCATGATGGTGCTAGCTAAATGGTTGGATTTCTTAGAGTTTTTTCCAAACTTAATGATTCTATGATTCTATATATGCTTTTACATATTTATACGGAACAGTGTTATCTAATGAAAAGAAAGAATAATTATATTTTTACTTTGTAGTGATTAATCAATGCCACTATCTATTTATCAGGATTTGGTCACAAATGCAAAGTTTGTGTATAAATAGTGTACCTATAGTTTCTCCTGTGCATTATTAGTAAGCTAAAGACTTTCAGCTAGCTGGAAAAATTATTTCCACTGCACATCTGTGAGTGAAACTAAGTCAGAAATGATAACTGTCTGGAAATATTTATTTTTTTTGTTAGGAAATAGTTTGCAGTTTTGTAGCAGTTATTAACAGAATATATGGGTTGAATTCATCATTTCATAAAAGTTGACACAATTTTATCATGCAATTTGTTTTTAAAGATAATAGAATACTACAGGTATGACTGGTGCAGCTTAGCATACTGTATTATATGTGTCCAAATAGGTTAAATGAATGAAAAGCTAAAAACCTTGATTAATTAAAAACGTTCCTGATTAGCTAGCTGTGATGTTACTTTACCAGATGTTTAAAGTTAAGTGAGATTAATCCTGTCCCTTTGGTCTGTTTTATTTTAAGTCTTAATCACATTAGCTTTTCCTGTATGTGTTTCTACAAGAAAAACACTGCAAAGATTCTATCCATTTTTTAGAGTACCAATGGTACTGAAGTGTCCTCTAGCCAGGTACTTCTTACTTTAAAAAAACCAAAAAAACCCAACAAAAAACGCACACACACACACACGCCCAAAATGATTAGGAAAGCCTAGATAATGTATGGAAATTCTGCTTCAGCACTTGTAAAAAATGCTTTTCAGAAGGAGTCTATGCTAAAGAATAAGAAATGTACAGCAAAAGAAAGATTTTATGTAAAGTCCCTTCCTAAGTACATGCATCAGTTTCTCATTTATAACTCCAGGGCCTCTACTGCAAGAGCATTTCTAATTCATTCCCATTTGTTTTTTCTGCTTCCTCAAAATGCAATGTTATCTAATGTTATTTCATGCTGAGATGAAACACTGACTGTATCAGTAAGGATAACTGCTGAGAAAGAAGAACAAAAGAATTGTATACATCTAATAGTCTAACATCTTCACTGAGGATATGCTGACCTAGTAAATATGCATCATCTATCCCTAATGAATTATCTCATGCAGTATTGGTTCCAGCAAATTGTTGTATATGGAAAGATGCTAAGACTGTGCAAAAACTTTTATTAATAAAGTAGACCTGGAAATTTATTCTTACTAGAAAAAAACTCACAAAACCCAAATAAAATCAAACTTTTTGTTGAGTTCGTTTTTGCTTGAGTTTGAAATGTGTTCATTTCAGCTACTGGGGAATCAGTCTTCTGATCTTACCAGCAGCTGGTTAATATTTTATATGTTTTCTTGGTCTAAGCCAGAATAAAACTAAATTACTCTGAAGGTGCAGATGAGGATTTTTGTGTATCACAGACACACACAATCCATTGATGAGAACATTCGACCTAGACTTTAACTTCATGACCACAGGAGTTGTGAGGGAATATTTGCTATTCAAGTGTTAGAGCATTTCAGAAGTGTTAATATTTGAATTATGAATGGATGCCCTGGATCATAGTTAAAAATTATCCTATAGAAACAATACCTCTTCTGGTTTTGCATCTGTCTTGTACAGAGAAAGCTGTACTAAAAGAGCCTCTTCCAACATGAGAGACTTGCAGAAGATGAGACAAAGTGAAGACAAATTTCCATAAACTTCTGATAATTCACACAATTATCACAAATCTGCTGTGAATAGGACACCAGGAAAAGGTTCATCATTCTACCATTCTCTCAAAGAGAGAAGAGAGGCTGGAAAGGAGACCAGCAGAAAAGAACCTGATGTTGTTGATTGTCAGATGGCTGAATATGAGCCATCATTGTTGGCCAAGAAGGCCAATGGCATCCTGGCTTGTATAGTGTGGCCAGCAGGACCAGGGCAGTGGTTGTCCCCCTGTACTCAGCACTGGAGAGGCCACGTCTCAAGTCCTGCATCCAGCTCAGGGGCCCTCACTTCAAAACAGACACTGAGGGGCTGGAGTGAGTCCAGAGAAGGGCCAGGAAGCTGGGGATGTTTATTCTGGGGAAAAGGAGAATCTGGCCTTTTCTTGCATTTTAAAACTACCTAAAAGAAAGTTGTAGCCAGGTGGGGACCAGACTTTTTGCAGATCACACAGGACAAGATTAAACAGCCTCAAGTTGTCCCAGGGAAAGTTCAGATGGGACATCAGAAAACTTTTTTCACTTAAAAGATGGTTAAGAATTGGAATTAACTGCTCAGGGGGTGTTGGAATCACCATCTCTGGAAGTGTTCAAGAAACAACTGGATGTGGCACTTTTTGGAGACCTACACTTTGAAAATAAGGTGATTTATATTTAGGAATGTTTAAATTTTTAATTTCAGCTATTAAAACCTACTAGGAATATCTTCTGATATAATTCCCTGTGATATTGAAATGATATATTTCTTCATTAGGATTTTTTTTCTCCTATATGGCAAATAATGCAAGTAAGTAAAAATAAACCAGAAAAAAGGTTCAAATTTACAATGACAGTGTCAGTGGCATGTCAAATCCATCCAGTAACTAGAACACAGAACTACGTCTTGAATCAAACAATAGGATTTAAATAACATTAGCTGAGATGTTAAATAAATATGTCTCCTGTAAAACTCTTCTTTTTGACATGACAGCACACTATTAAAATGAATCGATAAGAGTTTGTACAATACACCATTCTTGTTTTATATTGGATATGGGAAAGTAAAAAATCTATCTTTAGGACACATTTTTAAAACAATAATTCTGTAATGAGTGATATTACCTTTATCCACTGCACAACAAGTGAACACCAACAGTAGATGGTGGAAAAAATGGGGGAAGTGAAGTTGGAAAAGTGTGCACTGTCTTAATTATGTATCAGTCCTCTTAGAGATTTATTTTCCCCTATTTCTTACACTAAGAAAATAGCTTAAGTATCAGCACTTCTTGTTGTTAACTGTCTGACTTATTATTCAAATAATTTGTAAAGACAATAAATGAAATAAAAAATGATAACCCATTTTAAACCTTGAAGATTATCCAACCTTTATTTTTTTGTCTGAAAGCTGCTCTTTGAGTCTGGAGATCTATTATCTCTCAGCCAGAAAGGTCACAGGTGAATGGCACAATTTTTTAAAATGTAATGTTTTTCTTGATTATTTTGCTCATTCAGTAAAATTAATATTACCTTCTATCAGTATATCCTAGCAGAAACTCTCAAAGGACTGCAAAGTCACAGGATATAGGATGTATGATGTATATACTAAATTTGAAGTGATGACTGGAAGTTTTCAACGTCTAGAAATAGAGATTTTTCCAATCATTTAATCCTCTCAGTTTTATTATACTTGTTCAGGGAAAGACAAGAGGATAATTTGTAATTCTGTTCACCCTGTAACTGATAGACTTACGTGATGAACCCATCTGAAAAACAGAGCTCATTTAGGATCATTCTTTCAAAAGCTGGTAAACATAGTCAGAATTTGTACAGTCAACATGCTCTCATAGTCAATCTCTTATGAAAAGAGAAATTTGGGGTCTTTGAAGATCTATTTAAGCAGTTCAATTGTTATTGTGTAGACTATTCAATATTGATTTGGGTTTTTTAAAGAACTTTAGTGACAAAAAATTAATTAAACTAAACTATATGGTTCAGAATTAAATGAAAGGAACATTAACCAAAGAACCCAGAAAACTAAATAAACAAAAAGTGACAGACTGAGTTTCTGGTTCTGTAAATATGTACTTTTGATTTATGATATTCACCAACTTATATTTATCAATGTGCAACAATGCCTATTCATGGGCTGATTTGTGCTCTTTGGCAGGGGAATGCAAAGCTAGAATGCACTTTATGCCTATATACTGTACTGCAGACAGCAATAAGTTCAAGTTCACATGACTTCATAGGACTTCAATGTTTTTCTTTAAATGCTCGAATTTGTCCAAGAACTAGAGAGGCTTTCCTCACATTTCTCTAAGTTGGCCAAATAGTTAAATAAGACATCTTTATTTTAAAGCAGAAGAACTAAACTAAGGAAATTTAAAACAGTTCCTTTCACATAACAGAAGCTATGTCTTCTATCACCTCAATTTCATGAGAATGAAATGAGAGAATCTGACAGAAAGGCAGTACTCTGAATGTGTTGCCAATGTGCACTCTGACCATATTACCGGGACGGGGATATTCCCAGCAAAACCTAGCAAGCTTTGTAGACTATCCACAGTCAAAGCAAGGTCATGTCCTTGGCCTTCTCAGATTGTTGTGTTCAGTTGGGAAAACCTCTTCCTTACATATATCATCTGCATTCAACCTACTAAATGAAGATACTCATTATCTTTTTCACCACGTTGAGCCTGTACCGTACCATACCATGCATCATCATGGCTAAAGTATTTCTGAAACACAAATTGGCTTGTTGAGAGATTTTGTAGCTGACTGTATGCTATTGTGCAGACATTCCAAGAAGGTGAGTCCTAGTTCATGCCATGAAGGACTGGAAAAAAAAAGTCAGTGTCCCTGAATTATACATTTGTGTAGAGTTGTCACAGTCATGTGTTAATAGTTGACAGTAATCATAATAGGGAAAGTAGTCAAAAATATCACTAATTATATATTGATAGACACCTGAATTCATATTGTCACTGTCTAAAAGTACTGCACACATAAGCTAACCTTATTTTTGTAACTTTAAATATATTTAAATAAATATTGCTATAAGTCCCAGAAATCCTTTGATTAGACTTAAATAATCTGGAATTTTATACAAAAGCTTATTTAGTGGGTTAAGTTAGTTGGGATACAGATATATTGTAAACACCTGTATTATTTTTAAATAGTGAAATTGTCTCAATAATGCTGCATATAAGATGCTGATAGCAAAGGGCTTCCATGTATGGTTAGAACCAAATATGTTTTCATGCAATGGGAGAGGATTTTTTTAAAATTTAATTTCTATCATGTCTTGCAGACATTTTTAGTAACAACCCTTTGAGATAAAATACAGTAAAACATTTAAATATAAATTGTTGTCTAAAGAAGGAGATGAAAGTTTCATCTTATATAAATATCTATCCATAGGCCACTGCTTGTGGAAAATAAGACTGACATATATGTACCCACTTTAACCAAGAGGGTTAAGTCTTATTCACCAATAAGGAATAGCATCACTTTCTTGTGGGTTGTAATTATGTAAATGTTATTAATTTTTTCAGTGAATTTACTCGGAAATTATATATTTAAATTTTTTTAAAAACTATATCTTTTTTCTATACTCAGAATATTTTTTCTTTAATTTTATTCATGTAAGTCTTATTTCAGATCTCAATGAATATATAGGAAACTTTAGGCCTAAAATTACCTATAAATTATAGTCTGTCTGTCTTATAGATCAGCTTTCCATGAGAGATTAGCTGCTCACAAAACTGATTCCTATCATCCATCTATCATTGACTTCAATCTTCCAATGAAATAGACTAATTCATCACTATTATTTTGATGACATTCATCACTATCTTTACCCTTCTGATTCTACTGAGGCCAATATGCTTCTTGAATATTCATATTCCTAAAATGTCTCAAAAGGAGTGTCATCTGCATGGAGCTTTTGTTGATTGATCCTAGTAGTTCCAGTACTACTACTGTTACAGTGCTCCTTGTTTGATACGTAATCATCTCTTAGGTGTTAAGCATTTAGTTACAAATACAGATCAGCGCTGCAGTGTGAACTCATCCAAAGTTCAATGATATCAAATAACCAGTGTATTTTGGAAAAAAAAAAAAAATCCCTAGTTATATCTACATCATTTCATGTCTCTAAGTGAGGTCTGAACTTGTTTGAATCCAAATATTAAGTATAAATTTCAAATAGATGTGTTCACATTAAAAAAAAAACAAAACAAAACAAAACAATGTTTGCTTAAACTTCTAATGTAGTATCACAGAGTTACAGTAAAATTTCATAGGAAATCTACTTTCCTATCTCTCTCCAGATGTCCAGATCTACTGCTAAAATTAGCATGGAATTTCAATGAAAATCAGGAGTTCTGGCAACTTTGATTTTCATCAGAGTTTCTGTTTGTATAGAGTTGCAGTAATTGTATCTGTATTATTAGTGCTGTAAATATGAAGTTGTGGCAGTAACAAGCTCATTGCACATGTGTCTATGGTCTATCTATGCTGAATCTTTTAATACTTATATTGGATATGTTAAAAACTGCTAGAGAGTTGCAATTTAGTTTTAGTCTTCCAATGCAACTTTTCTTTCGAACTCGTATTTTTCTATTGCAGTTTAACTTTTATTTGTTTTATCTATCACAATAGGAACAAAAAAAGTTGTACAGAGAGTGCCCTTAGAATTCATTTCACATTTAGAGAAAATATTGCATGTCCGAGATGGCGTGTACAAAAATCAAGACATTTCTAGTTCACATCTCTCTCTCTTTTTTTTTTCCAGAAGTATAAAGAACCATTACTGTAAGTATTACACAGCACAAGTCATTTACGCTACAGTCTTAAGTCTTCCTTACATTAAGGCCTTTATCACCTGGCACACCAGTTTTAAGCTTCCTAATACTAGCTTCTTATTGGGCATTTACCTAAGCAATACCTCATATGAAAATCAGCTGCATAATTCAAATGAATCTTTAGACGTTTTAATCTTCTTCTAGTAATTAATAGGAGCCCTTCCCAAAACAGGTTATGGGGACTAAGCACATTGAATTACTCTAGAACAGAGTTATCTGATTGTATTGTACTACAATTATATGCATATTGTAGAAATGTCTTTGATTATAGTAAGTAGGATCTTTAAACATAGGAACAAGAACAAAGAAAAGAGTTTAGGGTATTTGCATACCTGTTGCTCAAGATCTTATTTTAAATTTGATGTTCATAAAGCAGGAGAAACTAGCCAGGTAAAAAGCAATAAAGTGTTCACTTGGCTCAGGCAATGTGACACCATTATTTATACTATGGATTTGCTCTGGAGTATGGGTCTTCCAAAAATCTCAAGCTTTATTTTATTGTGAGTAAAAGAATATAATGGAGTAGGAAAGACTTAAAACTTATCCTACATTCTCACCATCATGTAGTTTCTATACACTGCTTAGGTACATGTCCAAAAAGGTGAATTATACACAGGTTTTTGCTCTTGTACAGTATGATCTCATATTTTCTCCTTACAACATATATTTATTTTCATTTCAGTAATCTATTGCAGCATAATTATGACTCTTAAGTTAGCAAAGTCATTCCTGTAGCTTGTCTCCTGATAGAAGAGAATTTAAAACCAAAAGAAATTATAGAGTGTTACTTTTATGTTAACTTCTTCTGGATAAAATATTTCAGTATTAGTGATTTTTTCAAGTTGTTGAGACATTTGAGAAAATTTGATTTAGAAATCCAGTCAAAGACACAGTAGTATGAAACCCTTACAGAGTTGCATAAAGAACTACACAATTTAAAAACATTTTTATTTTAGCAATATTCATTTAATATGCTACATACCTGGTGTTTAAATGTGTCCACCAAAGAATGTGATTTGTGATACTTCTTAAAGGTTTTTATGCTAGTGGTCAATTTTGTACCTCCTTTAAATGCCCCTTTATTTTTTAATGACTTAATGGATTTAATTTATTAAAAGTTTGGGGGTTTTAAATGCTTTATAGAGCCACTTTATGCAGTTGCCTATACTTACCATAGTTACCAGCATCAGTAGTTGTACTATTGCAAATACAACTTCATAGATCATTCATCACAAGGTTGCTGAGTGTCCAATATTTGCATTATAAATACAAATAGAAGATTTGATTTTATTTGGTGAAGTAATATTAAGATTCAAGTTCTAGTGAGCTCGTAATTTCCTCATAAACAATGATGATGAATTAAAATTTAAAATTAAATGTCAAACTCACTTGAAACTTTATTTTTCCTTTCTATCTTTTACATGCTTTCCATGGAATAAATTATAATCCCACCTGTACACAGTGTGGCTTTATAGCTTCAAATCTCTTCCTTTGATTAACCTCAGAGACCTATGATTGAAGTGAAAAATATTTATAGCTAAACTCATGCAAGCAGTTGTAGAACTAGAATTTAAAGATGCAAGATTGCATAAAAATTCTTAATCTTTTATTAGCAGATATGACAAAATAACTCTGGACGTGTTCTCTAATATGTTATTCAATATAATATACAGAATGTTAAATTATTTCTTTAATTTTTCCATGTCATGTAAAAATACCAATGAATTAAAGAGGGGGAAAGTTACATGTATGCAAAAATACTAATAAAACATAATTGCCAAGAATTATATTTTACATTCTTAGTCACTTTAAATACACTGTTTTTATTCATCCTACATGGCAGTTTAATCAGTTTCTTTAATTAGTTATAATTCTACTAGCTTGAAAATCATATTCTTTTCATTTTTCATCATAGTTTTATTGTTGTATTATACATAAGAGTGATTTCATATTACATTATAATTTTAAAACTTCATCATTTTTTTTAACTAGGGACAACATTCTCAAAAAATTCAGAACAAAGAATACTAATGTAGTAATATGTACAGATGTAGATGATGAATTGGATAAATTATTTAGAGGGAAAAAAGGGAAAATGAAACCACTAAAATATGTTTTAACTAAAGGCACAATTAACATCAATGATTAGATAAAGAAGATTGCCTTCCTTTTAATTGAGATAGAAATGATTCTGAGAAACACTTTTTTTTAAATAAGTGGACAAAATATAAACCCTGAAAATTAGCCGCCAGTCTTCAAAGTAAACAGGTCAGCCTCATAGCGTCATAGAATCATAGAATATCCTGAGATGGGAGAGACTTACATGCTTTTTATTTTAGTATCATTTTAATCTTAATTAGATGAATTAGAAGACCAACTGAATTATATAAAGTAAATACTAGGGAAAAATTTAGATATTTTTATGAAGATTTCATTTCTGTCTTGCTCCAGAGACTTCCAGTAATATATAATATTTTTCTTGATTTTCTCCCTGGCAATTTTTTGCAAATTAATCTCCTGACATAAAAAGTGCTTCTTAAATATTACATGATGAAACCTAGAGAGATTTTTATATAGCTGCCATGGTATAGATAGTGTGTTTTCAATTTATTTTATATGTAAACTACAGATTCCTCTTCAAATTTCAGAAAATAAAGTAGAGATAATGGTGTCAATTTAAATTCTACATAAGCAGTTGATTAATATAACTTTAAAGTATTAGAGTTTTTAAGTGGATTAGGAATCTGACAGGACACAAGAGAAATTGAGCCTTCCCATTGTAATTATAAAACAAAACTTTACAACTCTTCAAAACTTGAAGAAAAAGCACATCTTTGGTCCCAGCATTAAATTCCTTCATTGTTCATCATGTGACTTGCATTTGACATGGTTCCTTTATTCTTCCCTAAATTTTTTGCCTTATTAATCCTAACACACCGACAGGCAATGAAGACAATGAAAGAAAGGCAAAACAATGGAGATTACTTATTCCTCTTATAAGGGATGGAAAACTAATGGATCAGGAGAGACAAGAAGAATCCTAAAATATTCATTTATAGTCAGAGAAAATTTTAAGGTGAACATTATGAAATACATAACCTTAGAATCTCTGACCTATGTTTGTCTTCTGAGGCAATAGCTGAAAATATGTATTTGGTTCAATTCCATCTGATGCTGATCAGAGATCTCAGTTTCAGAAAATCAGTTGTAGCTCATGAAAAAAAAAACCAAAAAAAAAACCCAAAAAACCTTCAGCAAAACAGTTTTTGAGGTGATTAAAGCTTTTGCATTTCAATTAATTTTATTTAATTGTTCTTGTTGCTGTCAGCTACCATTGGGCAATGTTACAGTCTGTGCATTGTTTGAAGTTGGGGCAGACGGCTCTTTTGAGCCTAATTCTTAAGCACTTGAACCTCTTCATCAAGTGGATATGGAAGCCTAGCACAATTCCTTAAGAACTAGATGCTAAAGTGATGATTCTCAGTCCCCCTTTCCTGAGCCGTTTTGTTTTTTTTTTTTTCTTCAAGTTTTCAGTGGAAGATACAACTCATCAAATAAAGCACTCACGACACCATGGTTCTGCATAATAAATAGGTATTCACACAGGTCCTTTCACCTCACTCCCACTGAATTATCATCTTTGGAATATTTTGATTGATCCTAAGAGAGCAATAATAAGTTTTACTGTCCTTGAGTGAATGAAAGAACCACAGTATTCAAAAGATCTGGGAAACACACGGATATTCTTGAGTTTGCTGTATTGCTGGCACAGGGTCTTTTTCTTTGTTCCTTTATATGAAGAAATTCTGTGATCTGAGAACAAATGTTCTCTGCTTTCTGATATGACCAGTATAACTGGATATTAACTAGTTACATCATATAAGGTTCCTGTTGCTGGTGGGGAAAGAAAAAGGCATTAAGAAGTATATATATGTTACATTATTATATGCAACAGAGCTCAAGCTCTAGTTCTGATGGCCTTTTGAATGTGTTATGAAAAATATTAAACAGGTGACTGGGCTGAGAAGTACCTCTTTTCTTTTTACTAAATTAATGTCAGTTTGTTTCTATTCAGTATTTTGTATTTCTTCACAAATTCCTTCTTTAATAATACCAGTCCTGCAAGATTAAAATACAGAATTTCAAGTAAATGTTCTAAAAGCAAGGAAGACTCTCCAAATTTATTGTTCTTCTCTATCTTAAGATCAACCAAATTGCTTAAGACTATACACAGTTACTAAAGAAAATTAATTTACTGTGAGATGGAGTTCCCTTTTTTTAACTGAGATATTACTAGAGGTTGTGTGTTAACATGAAGGTTATTTGGGATAAATTCAAGAAACAATTCTCTTCCTTTGTGGCACTGAGAAGCTGGAATTCAAATCTTCATTCCCTACCTAACTCTATGCACAAGAAAAAGAAGCTATAAATCAGAAATTGAACTATACAAGCAGGCAAGTATGAGGACCTGGAACCTGAGGGGACAAAAAGGACAGATCACAGAGCAGAGGATGTGAGCATGAGCAAGAACAGCACAACAGTGATATAAGCACCTAGAAACAGAGGGGAGATCACTTTGGTGAGAAATGAAAATTACTCCCATGTGTTATGAACCTCCTACAGATATGTGCAAATTACAGATTTTCTCAGGGTGCTTGCATGATGTAGAGCTGTTTGACAAATGGATATTTAGAGGGCTGAAAGCACAGGACAAAATGGCCAAGAAAAGTGAGAGTTGTCTGATAAAATAACATAAGAAGGTAAATTGGGAACAGTGTAGGAGGGAGGTTTGGCTGCACCAACAAGACCAGGGATGCTGACCAGCAAGTCTGGGTCAGGACCAGGTTCAGAAACAGGGATCAGAGCAGACACAGTCCAGTGTTCACCCAGAAAGACTGCAGTGAAGAGGCAAATCTGAAGGCAAGCCAGGAAGCGAAACCAGAGAGTCACAGTCATGGTCAGGGAGGCAAACCAGGAGCAGCTGGAGTTCCACTGTAGCACAGATGGAGACCAGGTGTACTGCCTCAGTTTAAATACAACTCCCAAGAAAAGAAGTTGGCCCTGGCTTCCAGCTCTCTTCACAGTAGCTCTTGTCAGTGAAGAAGTTGACCTTGTCTTCATCCCCCTGAACTCCATACCTTACCTCCTGGAGGGAGGATATGTCCAAAGTCCTGGTATCTTTTTACAACTCCCAGAAAATAGTTAAATAATAGCTTACATAGTTTAGTAGCAGTCTAAATAACCAAGGAGTTGGATGTGGCTTTTCTATAAATTATTTAAACACAGTGAAAAAAGAGAAACAAATCCAAACCTCAAAATGAGTGCAGAAAATGAGTCATCAGAAGGCAGATTCCTTATCTCTTGTTGAATGATATTCAGGCAATGTTTGGTGTATCCATTTCTGATACACATTTGCTACATTTGTATCATGACTTTGAATATAAGCCCTTTTTTTGATTAGTAGAAGTTAGCGAGCATCTTACACACAAAACATCAAAACTGAGACTGAGTTAATCTTCCATCTGCAAGGGTCAGGAAATTACCATTGACTCCACGTATTTATGTATGAAAGTGAATGTCACGAAAGCAAGAAGACAGCAGTGTGGAATGTAAATTGTGATTTTACATAAGTGTTTCAGTTGTGAGAGTTTCAGTTCCATTTTCATTCGTCCAAAGTAGGGCATAACTTAAGGTACCTGTGCCAGCACAGGTCCTCTCTTGGGAGTCAATTTCAGTTAGTTGAAATAAGATGTGAATAGCTATCATTCTTTGCATACCTCTTTTCACTAACATGCATATCATAACATATGTAATGTCACTTAATCAAAATATCCTGTAGGTCACAAACTCAATTCAATTTACAAGCAGTTAAAAATGTAAATAACCTATATGTAAACAATAACTAACATCTTAACATTGTAACCACTACATGTGTCTTGCTTACTCTACTGTGCTAAAGCATTTGTGACCTTAAAACATTGTGTTAATACCTTAATTGTAATTGACAAGGCAATTTCCTGTCTGGTGTTATGTAAAAAATACAGAGCAACAACCACAAACTTTTAATTGCTTTGTTAATTCTTCTAATTGGAAGTGGCAGCATAATTAGCTAGAATATTGTCCCACAAATGTGTTTTGTCTTATTCTATTTTTTCCACCATGGTAAGAGTTGTTTTTTTTTCATTCCATTTAATAAGTAAAACATTCTTCAAGTTTCTGACATTATGCAAGTTTTTTTATTCACTGGGCCATATTTAAACCTTTTTTTTTTACGATAATCCAATATGATAAATATTTAATCCAATATAAAAAATTCCCCTTTGGTGTATTTTTGAAAACTGAAGTAATTCAGAACCAAGAATCAGCTAACATAAGCCTTCAAACTCAATACCAGCTTTAGTAAAAATACTGTTTAGCTTGGCATTTATGCTAATTACATCATAATTCCTTCTTTCAATCAGAATAAGACAGAAATAATAAATTTAGGCATTTTAGATTTAGTTTTAAGAATAGATGCAAGTTAACGCTAATTAGCTTCAGTAATTAAAATCCTTATTTCTTGTCCTGAGTAACTTGTCTTTGTGATGTACAGACAGGAGATTTACCCCTTAGGACAGTGATTGTTGTGAATTTTTTTGTTCCCAAAACACTAGCTTTAGATTTAGCAGTCTCCATAGTTACAACGTACCTGAGGAGTCTTTGTCTCTTTCCCAGCCTCCTTTCCCTTCTGGAAATTCATCATCTTTTATACCAGGATGAACCTCACTGCAAGTTCAGCCACCATATCTGCCAATATATGAAATAATTTTAGCACTTATCCTTCATGATAATCCAGAACAATAATAAAAATATGTCTATATTTATTGTATTCTTAAGTTCCTTCTCGATTTTCCGTCATCCTTTACTCAGTCAATCAATTACAAACCTGTAGGTTTGTAATCACTCTAGGACTTGGCCAAATGTGCAAATAATGTGTAAGTTGGTTTGATTCTTTTCTTCAAAGGTTTACCTATCTTGATTAAAAATTGATCTTACAGTGCATAGTATGGCTTAGACTTTAGAAATCTCCTTCTCACTAAGAACAATATTTGAACTTCTATATGAGAACAGTTTTGAAGAATGAAGGATTTTAATAAAAGTTCTTTCTGAATGAGGTTTAGCAAGAAATATAATATTCTAGAAATTTTAATAGACTGATATATAAACTTGATTCTGCTAAAAAAAACAATGGTAATTTTAAAAAGAAAGTCACTTGTTATGATTTTTGGATTTGAACCTCATCCAGCAGTGTACCTGATCCACCATGTATGGTGAAAGGAATTTATTGCTATTTCTCAGTATCAAAAAAGTTCATGCTGTCATTCATTGACCTTTAAAAAGAAAAATGTACCTGGCTTATGAGTAAAAGCCTTTCTTTCCTTCTCCCTTTCTCCATTAATGTTCACTGCACAGTTTCACAACACTTTTTAAAGTCCGCCAGCATAAATCAAAAGTTCAGTTGTCACAAGAGCACATTGATCTGATTGTACAAATCCTTGATTACAGAAGTGCTTCATAACCAGTAAGTCCCAATGAAGTAGTCAATTAGTGCGGATGGTAGTCTACTAACATTCTGCTTTTTGTCTATGTGATTTTAGGAATGGAAGACGATAAAAACAACTAAGTGCATATCCTTTCCTTTCTTTTTGTTTTCTTTTATTTTTTCTTTTGTTAATCCCCAAATAAATCACCTATCATATTTTTGTCAATTTAGCAGTATATTCCTATTCCTTCATTTGAGAAAGAAGTATGTATACCTAGAAAATAGATTGATTATCAGATTGCCTGAAAATAATTAATTTATCTATAATGTCTAGTAGTAGATGATCACCTGTTTGTATTGGATACCACCTTTTATTATTTCCTCTTCCACTTGAAAGCAGATTCTTTTCTATTTAACTTATGCTTTTCCAAGCCATCTGTGATGCTGTATTTTTATACTGAATTTCAAAGAAAATGTTGTAATGCATTGCATGTATAACAATATTTCTTATAGTATTAGAGGAATATAAATCAACTTGTCCTGAAGAAAAGAAATATCTTTTACAGAAACACAGTGTTAATCATTGAAATTCAACTTTTTGGGTAGAAAAATGCTGAAGGACAGGTAGAAAGGTTAAAACGTCATGACAGTATATCTACTGTTGTATTCAGTGACAAATAGAAAAAATATTAAAATTAAATTATTTAGAATAATATTTAATGGGTTTTTTTTTTAAGAAAACAAAACCACTTTTCTTCTTTTTACAAATATACAAAATGTCTATCTCTATATATTTCTTGACATGTATTGTGACCAAACTGGAAGCATTAGGGTAAAATTAATGGATAGATTATTTTTCTGATGACATTAAAAAAAAAAGTATCCAATCTAGTAACTTGTTTTAATTAAATTGAAAACAATATTAGAACTGAATTTTATGGAAATTGTCTTTAACAAAAAAAGTGCATGCTTGCAAAGTAATACACAAATTGTAATTGTATTTGCTGAGTGATTGACAATAAGCCAGAGCTCAACCGTAATGAAAAAAAATATACATAACTTTTGCAAATAAAAAAATTATTCCCAATTTCTGACACAGAAATTGAAGTGTGTTATAGAAAGTTTTCTCTATCTACTAATTATATACTTCAATAAACTTGCTGGGTTGTGAATTGCCTGTAGAGCTGAATGGAGGAGATAAAGTCTGTTCTCATTATTTTATTTATTTATGTATGTGTTTATTTATTTATTTATATTTCCTAGCGACATAAACACTTTTAAGAAGGATTTCCCATGGCTTGCAAGACTCCTCTTTTTTATAACCAAGTGTGAGTCAGTCAGGGGACCTTTTCTGCTTCCAAGATATTTCTGGTTCTTGATAAAAGTTGTGAACTAGATTTATTAACAAAGGTGATAACATCTATAATTCTGCACCACTCATCTATAATTTCTAGACAAACCCTGCTAAAAATAATCTGGCTATAGTGTGAAGCTCTCCATGCAGAATGTCTTCTAAAATGTTTGGAGAAATAAACTGATTAGTATTCATTGTTAATTTATGTTTTCTGACAGTTCAAATTTCACAATATGAACACTTGAAAAATGAAATAGAGATGGTCCTTTTTATATTTGGAATTATTTTTGTCCATGTTCTAAGAAAAATTTCAAAGGTATTATTATCCAGAATATATTAAAATAAACTACAGTAAGCTTCACATGACTAGGCTGAAAGATGTTTGCAAGTAGAAAATTTATTTTTGTGAATATAATTTTCCTATCTATTTAATTAAATACTTTTTTTTTTTTTTTAGCTGCAAACTAAACCTGGAACTACAAAGATAATCTAATTTTTCCTGCCTCTGAATAATTATTAGTAGTAATGATTAGTGGGTTTTATTTCTGTACTCACAATCACCTGTTCTGTTACTGGTATCTTACTTGCTATCATCATTTACTAGTCATTATAAGAAAATAACTTCAAAATGGACTTTGAAATTTCCAAATTTTTTTTGTTTAAGCAATACTGCCCAGATCCAATAATTATTTTGAACACTATCAGTAATCTGAGGAAGAACTGCAGTGGAAAAAGATTACTGAATATATTGAATTCATTTCCTAGCAGTTGGTAATTTATTTTCACTGAAAAGTGAGTTCAAATATATCTACAAATATATAATCTTATCAGGTAAATTGCTAAGTGACTCCACGTCTCAGATAGAGATGATAGCATTTACAAGTAGAAAAGAATAAGACTGTTTAAGATAATTGGAGGACTTTTCTAAATCATAAGGAAATACCAAATCGCAGGATGTCCAAAAAGGCTTGACAGGAGAAAGAAGGTACAGCTATTTCCATGAAAGATGTTGAGTTTTCAAATGTTTATTACACCCTCAAACCCTTCTCAGCAGGGCTGCTCTCAGTGACTTCTGCTCACAATCTATTCTTATGTCTGGGATTGCCCAATCCAGATGCAGCATCTTCCGTTTCTACTTGTCAAACTTCACACAACTGCACTGCTCAGCTTGTGCCACCTGCAGTCTTGCTGAGGGTCTGCTCCATCTCAGTCTCTATCTCAATGAAGATATTGAAGAGCTCTAGTTCTAAGAGAGAGCCCCGAGGATGCCACACATTACTGGCCCCCACTTGGACATAGGGCCATTGACCATGACTTTCTGGCTGTGTCCATCCAGCTTAATAATAAACCTACCCTTTCTAATGGTTCAGATCCTCTAAAAATACCAAAGAAACAGTGTCAATTCATTTTGACAAACAAATAGCTTTACAGGTCAACTCTGGGGGTTAATTGCAGACATCTAGGTGAAATGAATGTTACTTCCATCAATGACCAAAATTATTCTGTAAACTTCAGTGAGAAGTATTGTGAATAACTCACGTTTATCTAGATAAAAATATGAGTTTGGTATAAAGATTAAGGGTCTGATGTGGAACAGCAATTTATTCCAAGAGTAATTACATTAAATCAATAGGAATTAGACACCTGTTTTCAACATCGGAAACTGGCTTATGCAATGCATCATCTAGCACATCTTTTGTTACCCCACTGCACTTTCTCAGGCCTGGGTAAGCACTACATACATCATATTGAAATGTCACTATGGAAATTAACCACCTGATAATGTATGTATTCTTGAGAAGGAAATTAGTCCAATTGTTTACAAGAATCAATAATTAAATTTTTGCTCTATCAAATATTTTCCAGAGTTTGTCAACCATTTTTCAAACCTATTTGATTCTTCCATTCCAGTTCTGGAACTTAGTCGGTTTGTTTTCTTTTTCTATCTGTACTTTTCCTGCAACTCTGGCTCTTGTTTTATTGTTTCTTCTGGCTCTGTTGATTTTATTTTGAAAAAAAAATATATCAGACTTACTGGGTATGCCTATGAGTTAGGGAAGACACAAGTTCTGTACTGCCTCGGGCCTGTCAGCTAAGGGAAAAAAAAAAAAAAGCCTCAAATGGTAAGTGAGATAAGTGTGAAGGTATTGCAATGTTTTAAAGTTTGCAGTATATATTTTTGATGCTGATAGCAACTGTCACTTGAGTTTGGGAGTGTGACAGACAAGTTCTTATGTTTTCTTTCTCTGTCTTCGCCAGCAAAGGAGGGAAATGGTATTTCCTTGAACACATTAGAACTTGATATTTGACATGCAGATCTGTTTACATACAAATGAATCAGTAGCCTCCTTTGGATCCTTGGGTTAGAATAGTTTAGTTCAATTACTTGGGCAGGCTGTGACTTTGTCTGGCAGGGCCCTAAGTGTGACTCCTGCAGACAGTGACAGTTTACTGGCTGTGCTACGGTCACCTCAGCCTGCAGCAGTCCCTGCTCTCTGCATTGTTTGTTCTTCTGGTGGAGCTGGCATTTCTGCTCCAATCTATTCTGATCTATGCTATTTTTAATTCACTTAATAAAAACAATATTGTAGTTAATGAGGTTTTTCTTATAAAGTACTGAATACTTAAAAATATTATTTATTAATTACTATGTTAATAAACGTATTATAATATTTAAATTACATAACATAAAAACCATTTAAGGTTCTTCCAAATGATATGGAAAATGAAGTTATGTAAAAAGAGATATACCATCTGTGTTTTTTGCATTGTAGCACTACTACTTACATCCATATATAAATTATTGTTATTAATAACAATAAATATCATTTTTATTGTTGTTATTGTTATTATTATGATAATTTTTCTGCGTCTTGAAACTGAGATGACAAAGTAAAACAACTTCTGTATGGTGAGGCTACAAAATGCAGAATAACATCTGTTTCAAGGGTATCCAATTTCTTGAAATTCAGAACAATAAAGTATTGGAAAACTATCTCAAAAAAATAAGCAACTTAAGGAATTGATGGATTCATCCCTAAACAGTTTCATTGTTAATATATTATCCCAGGGTTTTTTATGGAGCACTTATACTGAAATAAGCCATTGCACTAGTTGTTTTGTTCTATCTTGATTTGCCTAGGTTACACTAAAACAAGATGCACAAGGAATTTGTAATTCATATTATAAATTATCTGCTACAATTTACATCACAGATCTTGTAGATAAATATATGTGAACAGTTTCAATAATGAGTAGTAGCTAGAGGGGCAAAAAAATAAGAAAAGCTGTAGCTGTATGATAATTCTTACTTTCTAAATTCTTATATCCTCCGGTATCCAAAAAGCAGTTTATTCCAAAAGCACATTCTTGAGTTTATGTTAAGGATTTTCTTTTCTTCTTGTGTAAACTCATACATGATTGACTCTTGCTCATATTCCTATAGTCTGCTATTTGAAAAGTTTTTTGAAACAATTTTTTTTCCTAAATCATTGTCCATCAGGAATAAACAATGAACTTTTTTACTGTAATCCTCTCTGTTTCAACAGTGACCACATTGGCACAATTTTCCCACTCCTTTTTGTCCTTCCTAAAATGAAAAAAAAACCTCTTTTTATTCAGTGAACATTACTGCAATGTTCAAACTACAGATATTTACCTTATCTGGTAAAACAAGGAGAATTGCAAAATGCTCTGCAGTGCTTGGAGTCATTGAACATTTCTTCATGCCAGACAGAATGGAAGAGGTCAAGCTGATGTGGTAGCAGTGACTTATCCTACTTCTCCCAAGAGTAAACTTTCCAGCACTGAGACTCTAGTCCCCTTTCTCCTCTTTGAATAATTGATTTGACAGAAGGAGAGGAGCACCTGCTGGTGGGAAGTTACCATCCCTGTAGGTGCAGACCTTGGCCTAACTTGGCATAAATGCTTCTGTTTCAGCTGGATTTTGAGAACATTTTTGGAACAGCCCAATATGTGACAATTGGGAAGAATGTGACATAAAAAGTATAAGCTTTTTCCTTTTTTTTCTGTCTCTTATGAATTTAGTAGTTAAATAGCAACAATTTATGTTTAATAATTTATTTAGAGAAAATTAGGGTTCAATGCACGCGTTCAGGTTTGCAATAATTACTGCAACTGAAGAAGCAAAAGACCTTCATCTAAGTTCTGCAAAAAAGAGTTTTAAATTGAAAAACATTATGATCTCAGGCAATGATCATAGTCAGGGAAGCCAGCTGATCATAGTGGCTACACATAAAGAGAGTATTGATTTGGATATTTTGATCTTTTATTGTTTAGATTTCATAATTGTTTTGTAAATGGTCATGAACTCTGAAATATGGCTTGAACTAGTCTTCTTGAGCACTGAAATTCCTAACTGAATTAACATTTGTAGTCATCTGCTGTCCACCTGAAAACTGAGGAAATCAAACATTTGCAGGCTTGTATTTAAAGGCCTGCGTGAATAACTGGTATCTGCAAATGACCTTCAGAAATTTCTCTGTGACTTTGGAGAGTTCCACCATTTCTCTGTGGAGTTTGTGAACTTGACCTGAAATGCTGATTGTGGAAAACAATGCAAAAACAATGCACCTTTCAGATCTGGCTCCGAGGTGAGCAAGATCATCCTCTAAGTGCTCTGGTCTTCCATGGTCTTATAACTATAACATTGCTTCTAGGCAGTAGAAACTACCATACAAGGACATTAATTAGGGATTATCTTTGTTATTTAATTAACTCCCAACCACTTCCCAACCACTTTTACTTCTTCTGAAAATCAAGAAGTCTCCCACCAGCTAAGCAATGCCAAAACCACAGGATGCTCCTCTGGAGAAACCCAAATATCCCTTTCTTTGTGGGGAAGATGGACAAGTAGGGAGTCTGTGCAAGCATGATTCTTTCATTTTAGCATGTCCTAATGATGCTCATCACTTGAAGAGCAGAAATTTCTTTGTGCATTAGTCAACGTACACAGGCTTAAATCTTTCTGTTGTTCTTTCCCAGATCTTTCCAAACTACATCAGCTATGTTTCTGCACCATGCTGGTGGCACTCCTGTATTAAGTTCTTTGGGTTTTGGGGTTTTTAAATAGCTTTCCAGTGTCTGATAGTTTGTGCTTCTAAGTATTGGCCTGAGTAACCCAAGGGTTTTGTGCAGCTTCACCTAGAACACACAGATATGGCAAATGGCCGCTGTGGGCTCGCTCCTGTCATCCAAGCACTTGTCTATGACTTTATTTTTTTCCTTGCGATTTTGTTTTAAATATATGTCACATCCCTTGTTATTCCACCTTCTGCTTCCTAAAAATGTACAAATCTTGCCAGTAAAGCACACATTTTACATAGATATTTGCCAGATCCAAGGTTTATTCCACTCATAGAGCCTCAGATCACCAAATTTAACTTTGGAGCTTTTTGTAGTGACTAAAGTAAACTCTATGGGCTTTAGACACAACATTTAAGGTTATGGAAACTTCAGGTTATGCCTTCTGGAAAAAATTTGAGATGGGGGGAAATCAAGTGTAGATTTTTTCCTTATTTCTTTCATAGGTGAAAACTGACCCTAGTTCCTTGCTTTTACTGAGGAAAATATTCAATTTGCCTTTGAGTGAAACACAGAAATGAAATAATATGGTGAAAAGCTAGACTTGAGGACACTTATCCAAAGTGTAAGTAGTTAATCATCTTCCACATTATTTTTTTGTATAGGTATAACAGAAGATCTATCTCCTTCTGCTTAACTTTAGAGAAAATGTCCTTCTTTCCCTCAATCAAAGGACACTCTAGAGTCATAATAAGGATTGTAAGCATGCCCTTAAAACAGCTAATTCTGGAGGAACAAGATAATTCAAAGATTTTTCAGGGACAACCCAAGACAACTGAGATCAGCTGAACAGATAATGATATTTGTTAGGAAAAAGGCAACAATCCAGACAATTATTTTCACCATCTGTAAAAAAGTGTCTGCAACAATGGCAGCTGATGCTGAGAATTGAATACAGCTGTGTAGATACTTGAAGTGCAGCACAGTAAAATGTGTGCACATTTCCAAAGCATGTGTCTTTATCATAACTGTGAAAGACAAGCTGTCCAGTCTTCATCATCTCACAGTTTGTAAATACAGAAGCTGCAAATATATTGACTATCACTAATCATAACAATTTTTCATAGACTTAATTTCAGATAGGCCAGTATCATTAGATAGCTTGATCTAGAGAAGCTTGTTTTTATTAATGTTCTGGGCACACTTCTCAATCTCACCCCAACCTCCCTTGACACTCATTTCTCTATTTTTTTCAAATTGCTGTTGATGTGGTTAAATTCCACTATATTTATAGGCAAAAATTTATTTATGTTTTGGACTCTTTATTTTAATTTATGGTGAAAGTACACAAAGTCTCAGATCAACACCTACAATTTCCAGCTTTGAAGACATAAGTGTAAATAAATATTAAAACTGGAATAAGACCAAACTCAGTTCTAGACTGCCAAAGAAATATTAGAAGGCAATAATTTTCAGTCAATTAAAACTGTAAATCTACTTTACAGTAAGCTACATTAGCATGTAAGATTGAGATGCCATTTCATCTTGCATTTTGATACAGTATTACAGTATTCAATTTCAGTACTATACATTATTAAATATTGGGTTTTCTCAGCACAGAAAAAAAGTCTCTTCCATAAAACACAATAAATATAAGAAACTAGAAGTCATTTCAGCGAGATAAGCAAGACTATTATACTTACACTGAACACAAGTGCTAAAAGGAAATCATGATAATCTTCAGAGCTCTGATCTTGATCCTCTTGAATGACAAACTCTCTTCTAACTTGAAGATGAACTGCAGGTCATTCACAAGTACTTGTCCAAAACTGATAGATACTTATTTTATCAGAAGGCTTGTGACAACAGTGTAAAAAATCCCTACCCAATGTTGAATTTGAAGACTGATGCATCAATGAAACAAGGCATGGTAGCATCACCTTTAGAAAGAAAACCTCATTCTATTCATTAAACTTTGCTTCACATAATGAAAGCCTCTCCAAATTTTATCGTAAGAAAGGATAGTAGAGTATAGCTTCTGTGACAGTCTTGTCTGGGACAGAAATAATTTTCTTTAAAATTGCTGATATGGAGCTGTATTTTGGTTTTGTACTGAAAACAGTGTAGATAACTCAGGGATGTTTTAGCCATTGCTGAGCTGTGTTTTCACAGATTCAAGGACTTTTTGCTTCTCACCCAATCCCACTGGAGCGTAGCGTAAAGGTGCATAAGAATCTGGGAGGGGACACAGCCAGCTCAGCTGACTCCAGCCTACCAGAGGGATATGCTATATGATATGACATTGTATTTGTATAAAAAAAACAGGGAAAAGAAGTAAAAAAATGGGGATGTTCAGAGTGATAGCATCTGTCTTCCTAAGTCAACATTCAACATGACAGAACCCTGCTTTCCTGGAGATGGCTGTACACCTGCCTGCCCATGGGAAGAGGTGAATGAATTCCTTGTTTTGCTTTGCTTGTGTGTGTGTCATTTTCTTTACCTGTTAAATTGTCTCAACCTCAGACCATGAATTCTCTCACTTTCACCCTTCCAATTCTTTCCCCATTCTTGGTGTGGATGGAGTGAGCAAGTGACTGCCTGGGCTTTAGGACTGGTCTGTGAAAACTCTTAGTTGCAGCTTTGTTACTGATTGGGGTGAAACCATGACAGCTCCTCATGGTGCAATATAGCTTATCATGTAAAATAAAACCAATTCTGATTCACAGAATCACAGAATTAACTGGGTTGGAAAAGACCTTTGAGATCACCAAGTCCAACCTATGACTTAACCTAACACATCCTTGTCAACTAAACCATGGCACTGAGCGCCACATAGAGTCTTTTTTTAGACGTGTCCAGAGTTGGTGACTCTACCACCTCCCTTGGTAGATGATTCCAGTGCTCAATCACTCTTTCAGTGAAGAATTTTTTCCTGACATCTAACCTAAGCTTCCCTTGGTGAAGCTTAAGACTGTAACTGTTTTATGATAACTGTGAAAACCTTATTTGACATAGGGCCAAATTTACTCTGTAGCAAGGACTACAGATTCAACTCTGTATTCAGTTTCATCAAAATAAATCAGGAAAAATACAATTCAAGCTACATGAATTTCTCTAGTCAGCCAGCACAGTACATTCTGAATCAGCTCTATCAGACACTACAGTTTTAGAAATCTTAATAGATGATAAAGGGCACAGGAAGTGAATGGCCAATTAAGAAACATTACCTCTTAAATGAAAAATACCCACTAAGTCAAATATTTTTAGAGAGGAAGGCAGGTGCTAAATGTGAATTTTTTTCTGTGAGGAACAATGGATGGATTTTTAAGAAGCTTTACTAATCTACTGCTTCCATAAATATTCAGTATATTATAGCTGCTTGTAATGTACTGGTGGTGTTAAACTTAACATTTGCTCAATTCGTTTTTCCTCAATTCTTTAGCTTTCTCACTTCTCATTAAATAGTATTTGAATGCCTCTCTTAGCATTTTCTTTTGCAAACAGCATGACTCAATGCAGAGCTTTCTGGCATTCTAATCAATGAGATGCAGTGTATTTAACCAGCATGAAGAAAACCTACTTTAATTGAGAATTATTGTTAGCCTCTTCATCCTTACTGTTGAACTATGCAGGCCCTTATCACATTAGTATTACATGGCCTAGAAGAAGGGTAATTGCATCATCAGTCTCTCTTGGTTTCTGTCACAGCCCTTTTAACATGCTCATCCTTTCCATTACTTCATGATTTCATTTAATATTCACCAGAGTTAGAATCATATCAGCAGCAAGAACTTTCTGAATTAACAGTTGCTGCATGCTCTGCTCTAGATTTCTTTCTCATGAATTAAGGGGAAACAGACTTTTTAAATGAAGGGTCTCCTTTTGAATTTTTATATCCAAATAGATGGATACTGAATTTTTATTTTAGAGTTTGAATTTGAAATACAAACAAGTAACCTAAGTCTGTCTTTAATAAAATTACAGAGCATGACTTTCTATATAGCATAATTCTTTAGGTGCTGTTGCCTCGGGTAGGCGAGGCAGTGCGACCTGGTCAGGTGGGAGGCCACAGCGAACTTACAACCTGGCCGGACAGACCACACGTGACGCCAACATGGTGAACGGTGGAATGCGCTTTATTTCCCGTGAGCGTCCGCTTAAATAACCGCGGTGCGCCCACGTGGTTTTTTTGACGGATGACTGACAGGTGGGGTTGCAGGGTAATTCTAGGGAGAGAAAAGGGGGGCCCTGCCTCCTCGTACAGCCCGAGATCTTCCGGCCGGTTTGGGCTAACTACAAGGTGCCTACTGCACTTTCATTCCCTCCAAAGAGTCAAAGCTATTCAAAAGCCCCAATATTGTGGCAGTTGCATGTATGCATGTTATATTATTTTCTATGAATTTTTTTTGAGATGACTGATAATACAGTTGCTGAAAATAAGCTGAATCTTGCTTTGAAATTTACATTGGCAACATGGGATCCTTGCATTTCATATTTTCAAGGGACAGAGTAGAGGGAAATGTAGGGAAAGTTGCTAGCAATGGATGCAAATCATTCCTTTGTAATTTTATAATATATTTTCAGGTATCTATTTTTGTCATAATAAAAAAATAGATCCACAAATAAAAGTGAGAAAAATAATTATAAAAATTATTTATGAGATCTGATAGAGATAGTAAGAGATTTCCCTTTTTTATCTCAAATGTCTTTGATTTCTTAATGGTGTTTATGCACCTATAGACCAACATAGATATGTTACATAAAATACAAAAGTTTTCTCTATAGGTACAAAGCCTTATTCAGACACAGGCTCCTTGATAATTATAGGCAAGGAAATGAACATCTATCTGGATGTTAATGACACAAATAATATTTTCATTCAAGTCCTCTCAAAGGTCAAGATTCTGTCAAGTATTCATAAAAGGTGTTTGAAAATTCTTATTTTAATAATTAGACTACTTACAGAGTTGAAATCTGTCTGGAAGAGAGGAAGAAAAAGATCTAGCTCAAAGACACTTAAAAATGTTTACTGGTGGGATTCCCTCATTTCAAGCCATTTTCCTGAACTTGGTACTCAGGTGAGGTGAAACCAATTCCTAAAAGGCCTGAACAATGCCCTGGGAAGGAGTTCTGATTCCTGCTTTGTCTGGAATGTTATATATTTCTTTGGCTACTGTGATGCTGTCCTATCATATCTAGTAGTTGCAGCATTATTTCTTCAGAGAGTGATGGAGGGAGCAGGACAGAATTAGGAACCAAACACGGTCTGCTGCATGAATCTTATGGGAACATGTTACTTCAGGGACAAATCTCGAAAGACCTGATGCTTCTGTAGCCAGCCTGACTTTTCCTGTTTAGCTTCAGAATTTGTCTTTTGGGAGAAAGAATGAGTACGTAAAAGGAAAAATTCAGACAATACTCTAGGGATTCATGTCACCAAGGAGAAAGCCAAGGAAAGTATAAATATATTGTGAGTTGAGACTACTGGTAACTGATACCAATTAATTTCAAATCCATTTAGAGACAACCTGAGTATCTTTAAAGAGGAACGTACATTGCAGTAAGGAAGAAAGATATATAGAAAAAAACATTATACTCACATTCAGAAAGTAGTAATTTTCATTTTCAGAGAATAGCTGTAAAGTATCCATTTTGATACCATTGTAACTACTTTATGTTCATCTGAACATGTCTAAGAAAATAATAGATTCAGAATTTTTAAAATGAGTTTTCATTTTTTTTCTCAGCCATGTCTTTCACTTTGTGCTATTTCGCCTGGACATATGGCTTCATGCATTATTGCTTATGAACTGTGTAATTTTTAAATAGCTTAAAGATTACACAGAAAAGAGATTTCCTCAAAAGTAAATATAGATAATAATCTGAACATGTCAAATTGTTGACTGAACTCAAATATTTTAATTTAGTAAGTCAAATCAACTCCTATTTCACAAAACTTCCTTCCAGCTCTTCTACCAAGAAACATGGTAAAACTATGCATTCTGTATCAAAGAAAAATGAAAGTAGATAAAGCAAGAAACTTTATTAACTATAAGCTCATATAATCACTTTAAAACTTATGATCAGTTTGACAAGGTATAATAATTAAGCATGATCCAGCAATCTGCACTTGAGAGCCAGAAGACTAGTAGTATCCCAGGATGTGCATAAAGAAGTGTGACCAGCAGACTGAGTTTATTTTCCTTCCTCTTCCTTGTTCTTGTGAGAGTCCAACTGGGGTGCCATATCTGGCTCTGCAGTCCTCAGTACAGGAAATGCATGGAACTCTTACAGTAGATAGAGAGAACAGCTGCAGAATTTATCAGAAGGCTGTAGCACCTATCCTATGAAGATAGGCTGAGAGAACTGGTGTTGTTCATCCTGAAGAAGAGAAGAGTCTGGGGAAAGCTTGTTGGTTACAAGAAAGATGGAGAGACGCTTTTTACATGGGCCTGTACTGATATGGAAAAGGGGTAATGGCTTTAAACTAAAAGAGGGGAGATTTAGATTGTATATAAGAAATTATTTACTGTGAAGGTGACAAGACACTGTAATAGGTTGCCTAGAGAAATTGTGTAAGTGTTCAAATCTTTGGAAGTGTTCAAAATCAGACTGGATGGGGCTTTGAGCAACCTGGTCTAGTGGAAAGTGTCCCTACTCATGGCAGATGAATTGGAACAAGATGATCTTTAAAGGTCCAACCTAACCCAAACATTTCTATGATTACAGAATTATTATTTTGGATTCCACGCAGGACAAGATAAACTACATTCTTTACAGATCTTTAACTGTATTTCTTTGTCATCTTGTGAGGACAACAGAAATTAGTGGAAGAATTTTTAAAAATAAATAAAAAAGAGAGGAAAAAACTGATGAGCATCTGTTATTCCATAATGATTTAAGCTCCAAGTGTCCATGCAATGGTAGAAAGTTCTGTCTTCGGATAAACTACAAGACAGAAAAGATCAAACAGTATATGATCAACAAATATCACTGTGTCAGCCAGAACTGTTTTGAGCTTTACGTTCTTTTATTAATTTTTTTGCTTGGCAGTACCCTAACAAATTCATCAACATAATAGCCTCTTGGAATAAACATTTAGGCTGATAAATTAACAAAATCACAGAACTGTTGGGATTGGGACCTCTGGAGATAATCTAGTCCAATTCACCTGCTAAAACAAGATCACCTAGAGCAAGTTACAAAGGATTTCAGCCAGGTATGTTATGAATATGTTTAGAGAAGGAGACTCCACAATCTTTCTGGGCAGCCTGTTCAATGCTCTGTCACCCCCAATAAAAAGAAGCTTTTGTCATGCTCAGATGGAGCTTCCTGTGTTTCTGTTTTTGTCGCTTGCCTGGTATCCTGTTGCTGGGCACAACAGAAAAGAGTCTGTCCCCATCCTCCTGATACCCACCCTTAGGATGTTTGTATGTGTTCCTTATCTCAAGGAACAGGAGAAACATGAAAAACATATTTGAGGCACTATTAAAAAGAAAGAAATTGCAAATGCTGTCCATTTTAAGTTCCCTATTCTTTTTTTCCTGTCTATTTCTGACTATTAGATATTTGAAATATAATTTAAATTACTATCAATTAATCTTACATGCCAAGAGAGTAATTAGAAACAAATTTTCTTCATAAAAAAAAATAAATCAAATAAACCATCTAAACAGCAGAAGTAAGTTCTATTTTCATTATACCTTTCCACAGCAGAATTGCACTAAATAAATCATGGATGCACTGCTGATGTGAAATCCATTCCTTTCTACCTACTATTTTGTACAGTCTCTAATTCCCTTATGTTATTATAAATAATTTTTCACCAATAACCTGTCTGTGGTTTTAGAAAACTGAAAACATAATGCCATTTTTCTTTTCCCCTTGAATAAACATTTGCTGACAGTATATTAGGAACTGTTGGTTTTGTCATCGAAGGAATATTCCATTAGCAAACTTAAAAATCATTCAATTTAATAATAATCAAAAAAAGACAGTTTTTTGACAAGCTTAAAATAATATATTTAACAGTGTCATTGTAATTTTCAGTGATGTGTCCAAAAGTTAAAAGATATTCCAGATGTTGTAGGCTTTGAATTTACTAACATATTTGTGATATTAATTTAAACTTTGTGCGTTTCATCATCTGTTTAGACCATGTGAATTTGAAACTAAACTTGCAGGGGGTGTGGAACCTCAATCCATCCCACTCCCAACAGTTTAATGCCAATGCCAGTAAGAGATTCCAGAGTCTGGAAAGGGATTTCAGACCAACAGGGCAACTTGAATGGCAGCACAAAGGGGCTCTTACATTCACTGGGGAAGCAACTTAAATGTCTTTATGCACACACATGTAGAACAGGATTGTCATTTTCCTGGGCTTGTGCAAAACATTTGACACTGTCCTGCATGACATCCTTGTCTCTGAATGGGAGAGACATGGGTTTGAAGGATGGACTTAGTGGATAAGGGATTGGCTGGATGGTCACACTAGTAGAGTTGTGGTCAGATATGTGATATCCAAACAGAGACCAGTGATGAGGCAACACTACTGGGACCAACACTGTTCAACACTTTTTTCAGCAACATGAAAAGTGGGATTGAATGCATATTTAGCTGGTTTGCTGACTACACCAAGCTGTGTGGTGTTGTAGACATGCTAGAAAACAAGAGATATCATTCAGAGTTACCCTGACAGGCTTAAGAGCTGGGCCTGTGTGAATGTCCTGAAGATCAACAAGGCCAAGTGCAAGGTCCTGCATTTGGTTTGAAGCAATGCCAATCACAAATACTGGCTGGTTGTAGAATGGATTCAAACCGGCCCTGAGGTAAAGGGTGTGTTGGTGTACTGGTTTGAAAGTGAAGGAGCAGGAGAAATAAACCCCACACTAATTCCTTTCAAGAAACTTCAAACTGGAGTTGCAATTTAATAGAAAGCTTACAATAAATGCAATGATACAGAAAAACTAGTTTAAAACTACAAAGTCAGAGTACAACCTGGCCCATGCTGGTCATGGCGATGGTCACAGTCTGACTAAGTAGAGGCTGCAGTGATGTCGAAGTGACAGTTGCAGTCAAAAGCAGTGGTCCTGTGGAAGGTCTGGTCCTCTTCTGTATGTCCAGTGGTGGTGGTGGCAATCTCAAGCCCCAAAATATCCAGATTATATACAAGCAGGAATGTTCAGTACTTCCCCTAGGGTGGGGACTTTCAAAGATGTAGTCCTGTGAGCATTAGGATAATTTTGGGGTCCTTGGTGGTCACTGCAGCTGTCTATCCTGCTAGTATCTATTCAGCTCATTATGGCCCATTAGCAGACATGACCCCCTCAGGATGGGTGGGACTTGCTGCTGCTTCCCTGGAGGGAGTTATCAGGGCTGAGTCATTGGTGGGAAGAAAAACAATCATTACCCTGCCTCACAGGGTTGCCTCACTCAGCCTGCCTGAAGGTTGCAGTGTGCATGGGGCAGCTGTTGTAAATGATCCACCGCTAATTGTTTCTCAGGAATAATGCAGATGGTTGTAGGATGTGTAGTTTGGTTCCACCCATATTGGCACTCTTCCTCCTGTAACCACAACAGTTGGTCGACAAAAAACTCAGCATTTCCCAACAATGTGCTTTTTCATCCCAGGCAGCCAGCTGTACCCTGGGCAGCATCCAAAGATTCATGACCAGAAGTTCAAGGGAAGTGATTCTGCCCTACTGCTCTTGTCAAGAGATCCCATGTGGAGTACTGTGTTCAGTTCTGTGACTCCTAACATAAGAAGCATGGACATATTGGAGTGAGCCCTGAGGCAGGGTACAAAGATGAAGAGAGGGCTGGAGCACCTCTCCTGTGAAGACAAAGTGAGGGAGTTGGGATTGTTCAGTCTGGAGAAGAGAAGACTTCAGGGAGATCTCATAGCATCCTTCTGGTACCTAGCAGGCACTATAAGGAAGCTGGAGAGGGACTGTCTGCAGTGGCATGCCCTGATAGGGGAGAAGGTTATGACTTTAAACTCAAGAGGTTTAGATTAGATATCAGAAATAAATTCTTTATTGTGATCAATAAAACATAGAAACAGGTTGCCCAGAGATGTTGTGGTTGCCCCATTCCTAGAAGTCTTCAACAGAAGGCTGGATGGATTTCAGAGAAACTTAGACTATGATTTTGAAAAATCATAGCTTCCCAGAAACTATGAAAATGCCTGCCACACTTGTACAAGGCATAGGACCTTAATTATTAATTTTTATACAAGAAAATTTTATTTTGTACAAATTTTCAGTAAATACTGGAAGATATAAGGCGTTATTAAAAAACTTATGGAGAACGTAAGCATTTTAACTTAAATCTGCTGGTTTGCCAAGAGCATAGAACTGCCAGCAGAAGTCTGCACTTTTAGAAAAAAAAAAATCTCTTGGATGCAGACATTCAAATATCAGAAAAACAGCTTTAAAATCTGAGGATCAGATCTTTTCAGTCAAGTAATAAATGCATGTCAGTACATGAGGTATAGATAAGCAGGTCTAGATGAAACACATTTAGCTGAAATTGTCATGTGAACAAGATTAAAAAAATAAAATACAGAAGCATTTTTGGTCAGCAGAAAGTACAAATATGAAAAAAGCCAAATTTCAAAGCATTACATCTGAGCTAAGAATTCTGATAGAACAATCCTAATGATGTGATTGGGAGTAACAAAACATACATTTTATAAATACATAGTTAAGTGTATACTACTGAGGGAAATCTGCATCAACTATAGTGGAATAACACCAACATAGCCAGTATCATGCACTGAAATCTGATATTGTGACTCTAAGATGATGACACTGCAAAAAAAGTACTTTCCTTGCTGTACTACATATGTTCTTTCAGACTTGCATTTATTCTTTTCTTTAAAAGGATACCTTGCAAACACAGAGAACAAACAAAAGAAGATATCAGTTAACTTCTAATGTTCACACGTTCTAACATACTGCTGAGTATGCTGTTGCATTGAAATTTATATTAGATATTTCTTCTTTTACCATTTCTCATTTAGAACTGCACTTGAATTTGATGCTATGATGCAAGGACAACATGTATTTTTATCCTTAATAATAATTTCTTCAGTTTACACATATTTACTCTATTTTCAATAGTCTACTGATAAAAACCCCAAGTAACAAAGGCTGTATGTTAATTAAATTATTTTAATAGATGCATAAGATCAATTTTTGTATTGTAAAATTTCACAGTTTATAAAATCTCATTTGTCGCAATTACATTTGCATGACATAACAGATTAATGAACTTTATCTTACTTCTGGAAGAACTTGGGTTGGGTTGGTGTCAAATGCACTGCTCAGTTTTGTGCCATCTACAGCTTTGCTGAGGGGTTACTCCATCTTGCTGTCTATATAATTGATAAAGATATCAAAGAACACCAGCCCCAAATGGAGCCCTGATGGGTACCACTCATCATAGGCCTCCATCTGGACATGGAGTCACTGAGCAAAGCTCTCTGGCTGTATCCCTCCAGCCAATTCCTTATCCACTGAATGGTCCACCCTTCAAAGCCATGTCCTCCCAATTTGGAGATAAAGATGTCAAATGGGACCATGTCAAAGACCTTACAGAAGTCCATAACACTGGTCTTTACTCATCAACCATTGCAGTCACTCCATCATAGAGGGCGACAAAATTAGTGAGAAATTACTTGCCCTTGGTAAAGTTGTGTTGAATGTCTCAAATCACCTCTTTGTCTTGCATGATCCTGAGCATTGCTTACATGAGGATCTGTTCAGTGGTCTTCCCTGGCACAAAGATGAGGTTCACCAGCCTATAGATCCCCAGACTTTCCTTTCTTCACTTATTAAAATAGGAGTGGTATTTCCTGCTTTCCTCTGTGTGTTGGTGGCTATTCAGTTCCTTCAGGTCTCAAACCTCCTCAAATTACAGTGGGAGGGACTTTGCTCTCCCAACCCCCACCTAAAGGTTCAGGTTCTTCAGAGACATGGGAAGTCTGACTGGCAGTGAAGACTGAAGTCAAGATCTTGTTAAATCTCTCGCCACTCTTTGTGTTTTTTTACCAGCGCTCCCTCATTTGTACATTCTCTTTGGCCTTTAATTTCTGACTTATTTACTTAGAGAATCCCTGCTAGAAACCCATGGTTGTGGACCTAAGTCTGTCAGAGTTCAAGAAACATTTGGACTATGCTCTCAGGCACATGATGTGATGCTTGGGGCTGCCATGTGCAGGGCCTGGAGCTGGACTTGATGATCCTTGTGGGTCCCTTGCAACTCAAGAAATTCTATGACCCTCTTTGTTATTTCTCACATTCCCTAGCAAGTCACATTCCATCTGTATCATAACTTTCCTGATCACAACCTTATACATTTACTGTTCTCTTCCCAGACCATATTTCCCTGCTTCCACTGGCTGTGCATTTCATTCTTACTCATCATTTTGAGGTCCTTGCATATCCATGCCAGTTTCCAGGCTGTTCTGCTTCATCTCCTACAGACTAGGATGGAGAGTTCTTGTGCTCTAAGAGAAGTGTCCTTAAATAACTGACATTTCTGGTCAGCAGCACTACCCCTAAGGACAATTTCCCAGGAAATAATCTCATCCATTAATTCTTTAAACCGCTGTAATTTCACTCTTCTAAAGTTCAGGGCCCTGACTTTGTCTTTTGCCAGGCATATGTTTCTCAAGATCACAAACAGAAACAGGTCATGGTCACAAAAGCTCATCTTGCTTCCAATCTTAACTCTTTTAATGCTCCCATTTGCTCTGGTGAGCACCAACAGATGTATAAGTAGATGTATACATATAAATTTGTGCATGCATAACATGCAAATTACATATAAAAGGTCCATTTTAACACAAAAAATGTATATAATCGGCATTTTTTTCAAGTGCCCTTTAAAGTGAAGTTAAATGTTAATTAAACTTTCACTTTTTATTACCAAGTATTCTTCAATTCACTAGTAAAGATCAGTAGAAATTCTTGGGATTAAGAAGACAAAGACCTACAAGTATTTTATACATAGCTTATATTGCCATTGAGTTTTTCTGCTTTTCCAGTGTTAGTAATTCAAAACTCCTTTGCTCTTTAGCTTAATTTCTATTCATACAAGGTAGAAAGATAAACTCAAAGCAAGAATTATCACCCTTGTTTGTTTTCTTTTTTAACACCAGTAGCACAGCCTTGTCTTTATCTGAAAGTGCAGCAAGAAGATATCATAATTTCTGCTTTGACTGTAAAAACTATTAAAAGGGTTGTTTCCTTGTGAAAACATTCTTTAAATACCTGAATGATGGAAGGGAGAATCTCTATCTCTTCAGCATCTGAAGGGATGTAAAAAATCTATGATTTTGTCTTCTTATAAGATAATAATAAATCTTTTATCTTATCTTATATCTTATAAGATTCTAATAAATAGCATTTTAAATGATACACTAGATTCTGAGGTCTTTTCTTATTAGAATCACTATGAACCAGCACCTCCTGGTGCAAAACACCTCTCCACAGGTGTTGGGTGGTCTCCACAAAGCCATCTCTTCTCCAGCCCGAATAAATCCAGGTCCCTCAGCCTGGATAGGTGTTCCAGCTCCTACTCAGTTCAGGGCTCTCTACTGAAATCATCCCAATTTATCAGGCTCTTTCCTGGACTTGTTTGTCCAAAACTAGATACTTTACTCTATATGTGCTCTCAAAGATGCCAGGCACAGGGCCTAAGAGAGTTTGTTGAAGACTGAGACAAAAAAACCTTCAGTCTTCTTTACCCACTGTCACTAAATGACTTATCCCATTTAGCAACTGCTTAGAACACTACTTGCTTAGCCTTTTATGACTAACATCACAGCCAAGGCTCATGTTTCCTTGTTGCTCTCTGCACACTTTAAATTACAGCATGTTATATAAGGCAATAAAGAAGCAGACCAATAATAGTAAATATTGGAGGATTTGATTCTAAATATTTTAAGACTTGCTTAAAAAAGATTAAATAAATAAAAACGACTTGCAGAAGAAGTGAATCACCACCACTGGAGTCAGTGAGCATTTTAATTGTCATTTAAAAGATTATTTGTTCTGTCACGGTGTTAAGAAAAAATTATAGTAGTTTATCCCCCTATTAGCTTGTTATTCAGGAAAGATAATGTCCTAACCAGGCAATACAAGAGAAATTTTTCTACTAATAGGATTCATCTCACCAATATTTACCCCATTAATTTAACCACCAAGACTATGATAAGCCTCCTGCACAGTGCAGAGAGAAAAAAGCACCATTCAAGGAAGTATCAAATACATAAGATGACCTGCTGTTCTTGCTCTTTCTCATAATGACATAGGGAGCCTTAACAACCAATTTACACTCAGCAATAAAATTTTAGATAGGGAAAGTTATTGTGAGCTGAATCTACTTTCAATGTATGATCTATCCTGTAAAATTCAATCACAATACCATTCTAGTCATAGATAAACATTTTCTTGTTTTTCATTCTCTTGCCTTTTGTTTTTCAAAATCCTAATATTATTTCCTCCAGTACTGATATGACATGAGATGGAAAACTACAGAAAACCAACAAAATTATTACTGATTTTTATTCAACATGAAATATTAAAACTGTTTCTAACTCTAAAACCAATTAATAGTGTAACCATATAATTTCTCCTTTTTGTTTGAAAACAAACAAGAGAAACTAATTTCAGAGAAGTTTGAAAGTATTGTAAAAAGCAGAGTGACTTAGTGGGAGTATTATCTATACCAGGAATTGTTCTAGCTTTGTGCTTACAATACAAAAATATTTGCAGGAATAAAAAAAATCTGTTTTTATTTAGCCTTTTGATTTTTTTCACTTCTTTCTAGTTGAATGTTTCATTTTCTGATCTCTTTAAAGTGTTCTAGGAATTACAGGATAGTATCAGCTGATAAAGTATGTAAGTCTATTACTCTATGTATATCTATGTCTGCTAGCAACAAGATGACAAATGGACAGGAATTTAGTCTCTGGAAGTTCAATAAGCTGGTATTGTCCTGACATTGCAAACTGTTTACCACAAAAATCCTCTATATCTATCACCCAGTCTCAGCCTTTGCCTTATTCTAATTCTACTGATGTTGAAATCTGAAGTCCTTTGTGAGTCATTTATCACACTTATTAAAATGTTCCATTGTGGATTAGAATAGCAATTCACTATTACTTCAGAATGCTGCCCAAGGGCTATTCTATGCAGGAAATTTTAATGCTTTATTGAAACAGTGGCTTGGTATTAATAAATGATTCTTTGCAAAGGCACTATGCTTTCAATTGTGAAAAATGATGCTGGCATTTCAAAGCTGCCATCACTGCCCAGTATTATGCAAATCCCCTTACTTATTACTGCATTTAAATCTGGCCTAAATACTTCACAGTTAATATTTTAACAAGTATATGTCAATGGGATTATATAGAAAACTGTAAGTAAGGAATGGCTTTTTGCTTACTGAACTATATAGAGGAGTTCAGTCCTTTGGAACAAAAGATAAGTGATACAAACTTAAATAATATCCAAGGAGATATCCTTTCCCTATTAAAATGACATAATTGGAAAAATTTTCATTATTATTTTCCTAAAAAGTTTAATCTTGTTTTTTCCAACACTGAAAGCTCAGTGCGAGCAAAATAAGCCTATGAAAAATATTTTGAATCATATCTTAAGTGATTGATTAACTCTACAAATATATTATGGTAACAATAGGACTAAGATTGGCAAAAGGTTACTATTAAGACATTTGTTTTGTCTACAACATGCTGTCCAACCAGGCCTTTATTCATGTAAAAAACGTGTGTTCATTCAGCACAATGAATTTATTCATATACTTAACTGAATGACACCTGCTCCTTTTCACAGACTGTCCTGGGGTGACTTTATGGTGCTGTATTGTATTTGTATCCCCACCCATCTGTTTAGCCCGGAAATAAGTTCTGCACCTTTAAAACTGGATCTGAGAGCAGAGTGGGGGAGAAGGAGAAGCAGTGGAATGTCTGAGGTGGCTGTATTCAAAACATAAAGATAAGAGCTTAATCTCTCTCTCGCAGTGGGTGTTGTCTGCAGCACGGACAGGGAGCGGGAGAGAGCTCTCCTTTGCTTTTGGTTAATTTTTTTAGCTAGCTGAGGCAGAGATTTTCCCTGGACTGTGGCTTTTCGTTTTCTTGGAACTGATCGACCCTGCTCTGGACTGAAAACCCAGAAGAACACCGGGAGCTCACACCTGTGTTCCATTCTCCAGTGCCAGAGGGACTGATAAGAGACTGAGCGAACCAAGCTACACCCCACGAAAAGGACTTTCTGAATTTGTCATCTCTTCAGAACAGAGAGACCTTCCATTGTTTACTATAACTAATTTTTCATGTTTGTGAATACTTTGCTTGTTAAATAAACATAGTTTATTTTATTTTCTCCAAGAGATTATTCTCCCAAACTGACTGGGGAGTGGCCACTGAAATCTGCATTTTTAGAGGAGGCCACTTCAGAATTTTCCTCCCAAAATTTGCCCTAAGCCAGGATACAGACTTAAAACCCCCTGATATTGCTTGCTGACTTTGCTTGTGAAAGGTGTTCAAAGAAATTGTGACTTTTTAAAAGATTACTCCTGTATATTTAATACTTAATTTAGAAAAATACGGTAAAATAACTACTACAGTAATTGGGGTATAAGTTTCAGCTTTCAAACTGTAAAACTCATTCTTTTTTGCAGTCTTCTACTGCATGCATGCCTGAATCATTTATATAGAGGTTTTTAAGACCACTTACATAACTTTCATGTTCCACACAATGTCACCTTTGTGTCTTGCTCTGCTCATTTTTATAATGAGATCAGTAACACTCACACGTCCTTCAAGAATAAATATTGTAAGTGTTCTAAAGAACACTTCTATATGTAAGAAGTATAAAAAATACCTAGGAGCAATAGAATCATAGTAAATTAAATGAGATTGCAATTACTTAAACTTCTTCAAAAAACATGTGAAAATTATGCATTATAGCCCTCATTCATCACCAGTACTTTCAAAAAGTAAAGATCATGGAATATGCCACTGCAATGCGTTTGTTGAAATGAATTACGATGAATTTTGTCTTGAGGAATTTTCATATGCAAATGACAGCATTTCTATGACTGAAACACAGAAGTCAATCCTCAATACAGCCATTCTAAATCATTATTTTAATCCAAAAATACAAATATTATGTGTATATCTCATAATCAAGATACCCTATGCATAAATATATCTGGTTTATGTAATTCACTTTTTAAAATCAAGTGACTGCTTTTCTGAATCAGAAATACATATCTGCAATGAAAACGTGTTATTACTAAAGTGCAAAAGTAAAATAAGAGGAAATCCTGTTAGTTGCTGGATGACGGTCTTTATAGTGTGGTATACATTTAGAAATATGGATGTGTAAGGTATGGAAAGTTAAAAAGCTGAGTAAACAAGGCTCTTAAATTTATGAAGAACATTATATTTAATCAACAGAAATGATAAGTTAAGAAATCATATGTAAGATTTCAACTTTCAATTTTTGCTTCTTGCTGAAGCTATGCCTTTTTGAACTTTTAAGAAAATATGTACAACTTGAAAAAATTTACCTTAAAAGATAATTGAAGTTTTCTGCAGATCAAAAATATGATTCAGTTCCCACTGGAGCAAGTGAGAAGACTATACTGTCCTCAGCTTGCCTCCATCCAGGACTTAAACACTGGCATTGTGCACAAATGAATTGTGTCACAGTATTTCCACTGGAACCAACCAGACAGCCTAGGTCATAGACTAAGTGTGGAGAAAAACACTTGCTTTAACTACTGAGTGCCTTGGATACTGGAATCTTCTGCAAATGCCTCAAAATAAGAGAGACAATAAGTACTAAAAATCAAAAAGCTACACTACAATATTTAAGCAAAGGTGTTCTTATTTGGTACTCTGTGTATCAGCTGAGACTGAATGCTGTATTTTGTTTATGTAAACAATGTTTTTCCAAGGGAGTGATTGGGCCAGCAAGAAAATCTGTGCTGCCATACTATATTTAAACTCTCATGTCAGACATGAGGAGCTCTGAAGCCACAGATAATGGCCTTGTGCCTTGTACCTTGCACCTTGCAGCTTTTTGAACCCAAACATTTGGCTTGCTTTTACACAATAATGGTATTAAATGGCAATCTTAGTAAAACTGGTATTGGAAATATTAAATATAGTAATTTTGCATTTAGTTTTTAATATTTGTGGTCTACATCTGATTTTCAATACTGCTTGAATTATTATTGAGGAAATAGATTTTATTTTTATTCTGAACTTATTTTCTTTAATTGTGCTTTGAATTTAAATGCCAGTTAGTAAGAAACCTCTCTGATGTCTTCCTGTGAATAAGAGATAATACTTTCTTATAAGTTTTCCAGTTTTACCAATGCTTAAGAATTTTGAAACTTAACTACTCTAATTTGGTCAGATGAATAGTCTGTATCAGTCTCATTCCCACCTGCAGACACGAGGATATTATGTGAATTTCAGAAAATGTCAAGAGGTGGCATTTAGGAAGAACAATTAAATCCAGCCTTGTTCTGCAGATCGTTCTTCACTGAATCCCACAGATGTTGGAACAAAGTTCTTTGCAAGTTATTTCTTATACCTAATCTTTTTATTATCAGTCAATGGATTTGTCTACCAATTAGTTTACTTTTTTTTCAACCTGCTGATAATCTTGGTATTCATGAGCTGGGATGGAAACAGCTGCTGAGGAACGCAGCCCATGTGGGTAGCTCAGTGTGCCTCTCGGTGGAAGCTGCACATGGAGTTCTGGTGGCAAACCCCCAGTGAAGAGGCCTTGAGCTGCCAACCTTTTGCATAGCAAAGGGCATGGGGACCTGTGGCCCAGCCAGGGCCCCTCCTTGGCAGCATCAGCTTGAGCCATCTCTGTGTTACTATGTTATGAGTAAATTGCTTTATGGAATGAGATCTGTAAGATTGTGCCAAAGGAAAATTGGGGTCAAACAGGTAGGAAATCTGGTCTGAGCTCATGAGAGTGAAGTGTGCTCCTTGGCTCATTGAAACTGCCTGCTGGGAAGGTGCTTTGGTCCCAGCAGTTGAAGTCTCTGTCACTGGGAGTGTGATTGCCCGAGTCCTGTGAATGCTCAAACTGGGAAATTCCCTAAACAGCAGGTTCCAAAATTCACAGCTATGCATGGAAATAAATGTTTTACCTCTTCCAAAAGTCAAAATGAGGGACAAAAAAGTACTTCAGATAAGGTGTTTGGCCACAAGATAGGAAGAAAGTTCCAGGCTGGGCAAGTTATGACTGCTACATGCAGAATTACTAGTTAGAATTACTAGCTTTACTAAAATAATCTTTTTTAGTTGCCTGTCTTCATCTAGTTTTTATCTAACCTCATTTTTATTTGTTTGACCCATTCAGATAGTCAATTTCAAGGTCAAAAACTGATAAGTCTCTGATTAGAATATTTCACACTTACCCTATAACTGTATATCGCTGCTACTAGCTATACAGAAAGACAGCATTTTTGCTTTTAATACAAATCTAGGGAGTTGTTTTCCTCTTAAATTTAACTCTGGGTTATTTCTGACCTGTTATGGCTGTTGCATTTTATATTCACAGATCCTTTATATCTTTTTTTACTGCTGACTGTTCATAAGCTGTTGCTCTTCTGTGAGGAAGCTTAACTGATTTCTATTTTTCTTTTATTCATCTATTGGAAGATGAGGATTTCTAAAACAGGGTAGTTATGGTTCCATTGGTAAGGTGAAGTGCCAAATTATTTTTTTGAATCTTTCAAAATAATGCTTCTAGAAAATATGTGTTCACAGAAGTGCATAGAAAAATCCCGTCAGATGTATTTTACTCTGGTAAATGAAATTCTGGTCAAATCTAAATGTTTCACAGAACTGTCCCAATTTTGCTATTACTTAAGTTATGTAAGAAAACAAATCTAATGATAGAAAAATACAGTTAACGTTTATGGCTTTGAAATTAAAGAGCTAAATTATCTCACTTTGAAATAATCATCCGCATAATCATAGTAATAGAGTTTTTTCCTGGGTTGATGTTGAATTGTAACCCCATTTGTCTGTTTAGCTCAGAAATAAGTTCTGTACCTTTAAAACTGGATCTGAGAGTGAAAGGGGGACAAGGAGAACTGGTGGAATGTCTGAGGTGGTTGCTTTCAGATAAGAGTTTTCAGCTTTCCTTCACACATAGCCTGTGTTGTCTGCAGTGTGGATGGTGGGAGAGAGCTCTCCTTTGCTTTTGTTAGCTCTTGGCTAGCTGAGGCAGGGAAGTTCTCTGGACTGTGGCTTTCTTCCTTTCTCCTGGAACTGTTTGAATTGCTCTGGACTTAAACCCAGCAGAGCCCCAGGAGCTCAGAGTCGTGTCCCACGGGGCCTGTCCTGGGCCCGGCATTTCCCAGCATGGAGGGACTGACAGCAATGGAGTGAGCTGAGCTACAGCCCACGGGAGAGACTGTCTGAATTCAGCATCTCTTCGGGGTGGAGAGAGGCTTTGTTGTGTAGTATTGTTCATTTGTTGTGCTGAGAAGTGCTTTGCCTGTTGGACAATTTTTTTCCACTTTTCTCTGGGGAAATCTTTCCCCAAACCAGTTGGTGTAGCAACTGTTTGAATTTGCTTTCTAGAGGGACCCCACTCGGAGGTTTCTTCCCAAATTTTCCCTAAACCAGGACAAATACATTAATTGGCACCCAATGTGGAGCATGAGAAAATAGAAAAAAACCTTCTACTGGTTGCATTTTCCTTGTATTTACTCTGTATTGGAATAAAGCAGCAGTCATAGCCGTGTTGCTCCTTGAATTCATAATGTCTCTTGGGGTGGAGGCCTTCCCGGGTTTCTGTTCCCCAGGCTTTTTTGAGGACTTTATAATATTAAAGTAAAACATTTAAAAAGTACCCAAGATGTTTTAGCTGGAGAAGGAAACTAATGATTATTTAGAATCATGCTGTAAGAAAGATATAATAAGTAATAAATTCTTAAATTCCTTTAATTGAATGAAATTTATTTTGTATTCCAGCGCAAATTACTTTACCTTTATCTTGCTTTCCACTACTTTCTCACATTTCCCTTTTGTCTGCTACCTGTCATCATACAATACAAATCCCAACTCCATTAAGGCCAAATCCTTAATTATGTCTTCTGGTTTTCTTTGTAAAACAAATGAATAATAATGGAAATGAATAATAATGGGTGTAAAGGACAACTGTATGAACTTGACTATTATTTATCATCCATGGATCTGTAAGGAGAGTGTGAATTTTTATAAAAGAAAACAGTACATAGGTCAGCAAGTTGAAACTTTTTTCTGTACCTTATGCTTTCACCTCTTGCAGAGATCATTTTAGACAAAGAATCTGTCTTTTCTTTGTTGCCTCTCGTTGGCTTAACAGTTCATTTTAAGAATATATCGGTCTGCTTTCTTCTCCTTATATAGTATAAGGGCTCATTAAAACTGGATTTGCCTGTGTTTTTTTCTTGTAAGTACCACAATACAGTAACTCATTTATATTGGAATGTATACTTCTTTCTTCCCAGACTCCCTTCCAAGACTTCATGCCATATAATGAATGACTTTTTAAAGGGTAATCTTACCATTTTTAGTATCTAATAGGCCTACATTCTGAAACAAGTAAGAAACTAAAATAACTTGCTTCCTAGCTCACAAGGATGGCATACTGCAATACGGATCACTGCTGTTTCTCTTCCATTCTCCCTTCTGTAGTATCATTGTTCTTTATATTAAAAATGTCAGCATAAAGATCTCTTTTTCAGTGACAGTGTAAGATAAATGAGGTTAAAGAACACACCACACACACACACCTTTGATGTGGGGAGTAGACTAATTATTGAATTTTAGCTTTCTGTTTTCTTATGTTTCCCTTTCTTTTTAAAATATCTTTTCAAGTGTCCAAAAATATCACGAGCATTCTATATATTGCAAGGTATGCCTGCTGATCTGTTATGCCCCAAGACAAGGTCTAGTAGAATAATCATGAGCATTTGATATCATCTGAATCCTTGGACCATCTCAAGCTAACTTCTGTTCCTTTTGTTTTTTCTTGACCTCCCCTTCCCCAGTTAGAGAATTAACGTTATTTTCTTCTTATTGTTTGAAAAACATTGTAAAAAATCACTCCTTTAGGAAGAAAATTGTCATTAGAAAAATTTCACTTCAGAAAATCTGAAATGGTTTTCCAAGATATTGCCTGAGCCATCATTGCTTTCAAAGAGCACAGATTAAGACCATTGCCTACTCCTTCTGTGATACATATATCCTATATAAAAAACTGTGGGCAGCTTTTACATAGGCAAGAGGAATTGTGCTTTGCTGTTGTTTAGGATTAGATAGTTTTGAAACACTATAGAAGATTTTTCTACTATATTCCAAACCCAACAAATCAAGTAACTTAAATTTCATAGGATTAGATAGTTTTGAAACACTATAGAAGATTTTTCTACTATATTCCAAACCCAACAAATCAAGTAACTTAAATTTCAAGTAATACAAGAACTGCTCCAGTATTATTCCCCATTCTTGCTATCCACAACTGTGGAAATAAACTGGTTTTCTTACCTTCTTTGTTGCTCCCTGAGAGACATTTAGGAGATTATCTGTCTGAAACAGGGAATTTCTACCTCAGCATAGGAGAAAAAAGCATACGTATTGCTGAAGCAAATGGATTTCTGGGAGGGAAGGAAAATCTGTTAGCTCGTAAGTTTAGGAAATAGGGACTAGGAGTTAATAAGCTTAGGGGGTAAGAACATATCCTGGGAGCAAACAGATTTATGAACACCTGCCATGGAAGGATTTGTGAAAGCGGATGAAACACATTAAAAATGATGATAGATGAAGGGTGTGGTAGAGGCAGAACAATAGTGAAGAGCTTGAGTTCCTAACATCATATTTAAAGGTAGACTAATAGCAGAAAGATGAGATGGATAAATGTTACAGTGATGTATACAAATACATATCAGTAAAATGCATATATATGTATGCAGAATATTAATGTGGATAAAAAAGAATATACAAATTTAAATTACAGCTTTAAGCTTAATTAAAACTTCAGGAAATTCGAACAGAACATTTTATGTTTATCTCTAGTCCAGCTAAGGTAATATTTCCACTCAGCATCCAGTATAAAAGAGGAGCTGCATTAATTGGCTGTCAAGCAAGAAAATCTTTTATCATTTATCCCTTTGTCTTGGTGTTATTCTTTCTTACCAGTGTGGTTTTGGGTCCTAAAATCAGTGGTGCCAATCTTCCCATAGGAAATGGAGAATAAGTGGACTACAAAAGGCATTGGATTGGTCTGCAGAGAGGTATAATGTTTGTGGTGAACTTTTCTACCTCTCCAGGACTGGAAGTTATTTTTTATTGGTTTTATATCTTCTCAGATCATAATCTGTCTCCTTTGCATTTTTGCCAGCTACAGGTTGCAATTTCACAATAGCATCCAAAGATACAATATAAAAAAATGTTGCACGTTATTTAATGGCAGGTTTGATAAGTCCTGGGTGGCACTGACAATGTTTCAGCAGCAGAGCTTAGTTGGCCACGAGTCAGCTGTGCAACAAATTAAAAGTGCGGGCCAAGGCAATCCCTTGTACCAGCAATGGCAAAAGTTTTGTTTATTGGGGTACTTTATACATAATCACATATGATGTTTAAATGTACATAGAAAGGATGTAAACTTAGAGCTCGGAAGGATGGCTCTGTAATATATTTTACTTAGATTGTGTGAAATGGCTGGTGTGATACTGAAATGAGGTGGAGACAGCAAAAAATCAAGTAGGTAAACACAAACGGTTTTCAACATGGTTTGAGCTTGAAACTTTCACATGCTGTCTGTTTTGTCCCATATTTACTATTTTTCTTAACTCGAATTTTGGAAATTTCAATTTTAATTTTATAGTTACATTGGTATGTAAAATAATATTATATTTCCTCATGGCAGCACAGCTTTATGCAGTTATACTTCTGTATACTTCTACTTCTAGGTAGAATAAATAGTGTTTTATTAATTGTAAGAATCTTTTTCAGTAATAACCTAATAATTCAGATCTATAGGCAACATATTCCTTCAAGAGGTTTTAAATTGTTAATTAGGTTCACATTTTGAATAGATTTTATTAATCCCCTTCCCTTTTGCTTTTGCTTATATATATAAAAATAAAACCCAGAATATTATTATAGTTCAATCATCCAAGAAAAACATTGGGTATCAAGAATTATCTGTAGTTCAGCAACATCATTTAAGAGGGCAAGTGGGAAACAGGAAACTCCCTGTACGATTTGAGAAACAGGCAGTGGTTGGGAACACAGGGCTTCTGTAGTTAAATAATGCAACAGAAAAGTCTAGCACAGAGCCTCATGAACAAAATATGAAACACCTGTGACTGTGCAGATTTCAAGGCCAAATTTGATGCTTAAGTTCAGTTCTGTCTCCTCAGGTCCATGTAGGAAAATTCTAGGTGTCACTGAAAGTCATTCAGATGAAGGGCTATCAGCTTTGGGTAAGAATGCGAGTAGAATGAGTACTTCAGAAGGGACTCTTATGTAACCTGTACAGGACATAACTTAAAGTGATGTCTAGTAGTTTTGAGCAATCTAGAAGGATTGTTAGAGAAAGTTTTGGTTTTGAGAGAGAATCAGTTCTGAAACTTCCCAATTTCTCTGGAAGTAGTGGGAAATTGTTCCAAAATTGCCCACAGGCTAATAATAATACCACTTATAGAGACAGAGGTTGTTATCTTTTCTCTTTTAAAATGTCTGTGTAATGTTTCAGTTGCTAGCAAATGATTGTCTAGTGATTAGAAAATTGTTAGCAAACAGTAAGACAGAAAGACAAATATGCAGTTGTTCTTACCCTCACTGTTTAAAGTAGACTTTTTTTACCAGTCTAGCTTTTTTTTTTAATTATCCCATTTTTCTCATCTAGCCCATCTTTTTTTTTTCCCCACTATCAAAGCTACATGACTGCACAGAAGACAATCAAGACTTACTAACCAAAAATGGGAAAGGAGAGCAAGATAAAGCCAAAACAAGAATGTAGTGAGGTGGCTGAAATGTTGAACCTGCAGGAAGTTTTCCAACTATAGTTCTTCAAATCATTTTCCTGCATTTGTACTAAATATTTTTGAATAAAAGGGTATGTCTGGGGCTATGACCTAGATACAGTGTCACAAAAATCTTCTTATCTGGACATTGCCTATGTGCTCTCTTCTTTTCCAACAAGTCTCAATTTATTTTTGTTCCCTGCAGCACTATTTCAACAGGAATAGAGAATCCCTCCATTTCAACACTGTCTGTAACACTAAATTTGAATAATCACTTACCAATGATATTTTTACTGCAGACTAAAGGCCAAAAGTCTGCTACAGTTGTGCAAAATACAAATATACAATTTTTATTTAATCAAGAAGCATGTTTCATTATTATAAAAACAAATTAATTCCTATGTATGTTTGAAAAATCCTTTACATAAATTATTACAATTATATATTAATTTTCTCTACTTTTTAAGGGACCACATAGAAACTTTTCCTCCATTATAAACGAAATGTGTTATGTTGAAATAAATTTTTCATAACCAAACCCATGAGTTCACTTCCTCCTCATCTATGACTAAACTGAGTCCTGATGGAGCTTCAGGAAGAATGAAAAGCTTATAATACTTTAAAAGATGAAAATGCTAATTTAATTTTTTAAACAGATGTTACAAATCACAACTTAAGCCAATGAAACCTTGTTTTTTATTCAAAATAATATTCTTACACTTAAAAAAATCTCCAGGTTTTAAAGCAGGTTAGAACAAATTATGTTATTTTAAAAAGAATCAAATTTAATTTTGAATGTCTATGGGTTTTAAGGATGAATTTTCACCCTTGGATAGAAATCTACTTTTGAGATCTGTATCAAATGTAGATTCCACCATTTTCACCACACCACTCCACAAATAGCACTCATATATGGTGCTAAAAAATATTGCATTTGAAGCATAATGAAGACAACTAATCTAAAGCTATGACAGAGGAATCTGTGAGCTTAATAAGCCCTGGAATGGCAACAGGTGCAGTACTTGCCTGTTTCAAAACCTCTTGAGAGCCGAAAATCTCATAAATATATTTTTATGACACTTAATGTTTAGGGTTACTGCTGAATAGTCCTTTTTATATATAAATATAAATTTCCATTAAAATTGAAAACAGATTTTTTATATATTATAAATATATAAAAGAATATAAATTTTCATTAAAATTTTCTATTTAATTTTTCAGAGTTTATCCTTTCTCAGTTCTCCACTGAAACATCAGCAACAGAAAAGGCAAAATAATATTTCTGTTCACTAAGTAAATTTGGACTATCATTACTCAGATTGAGAAACTTCCCAAGATATTGTGACTTATTGATAGCAAAAACATTTCAAACAAAAATATTTCAAACATTTCAAAACATGATTAAAAAAAAAATACATAATTTGGGCTTAATAACCTCTTAAATATGCCTGAAGGAGGAAAAAAAAAGAATGGTAGACTTTAGTTCAATTTTGAATTGGAGGATAATGCCAAATCATTTCTCCTCCTTAGGGTGATGTATTTAGGAAGTGTAAGAGTTCATAACTTTGGTTCTCATGGATTTGCACACTTAGGTATATAAAATCTTTGGTAACAAGAAAATGGGATATGGGGTAGTATATTGCAATGCTTGTTTGCAATAACCTCTTGTCTGCTGAGTGCAAAAGACTTTTTTATTTTTTAAGTTATTGATATATCATATCTTGAAGAAATATGTTGCTTATGAATGCAAAAAATAGCATGAGGTGTCACTAGCTGTCTTGCAAAGTTTATGCTTACTGCAATCTATGCATATTGAAGCACATTATTACCATGTATTATTAAACACAATGCAAAAAATGTCTAAACATAATTCTCAACTTTGTAATTCTTTTGTACAAATTTATAGAACCCAAGAGAAAATATTGCTACTCCGGTGTTCTGATCTGCAAAGCACTAACATACATATAGTAAAAAGGATAGCAGAAATTATTTTCTCACATACATTCAAATTGTATTTTCTCAAAACTTAAGAGTCACTGTACCATTCCCCTCATCTAAGTGCAATTTAGACAACAAACAAAGCCTGAAGAAATTTTTTTAAGCGAAACTGCATCTTTTATCAACAATTCTGAGGAACAGAAATGAAAGTCGATATATGTTCTGATCTGGTCTGAGAAAAAGAGAACTTTAGTCAAGAAACATACAACTTTTCATTGCAAAAGCAAAACAAAGCTAAACATTCATTCATTGTATTCCTAATCATCTTAAATATTCATACTATATATTACTTAGTTCATAAGCAAATATGAAAAGATAAGCAAAAATCTTGTAAATTTATGTGGATCTCATGGCCTGGCACATCAGACCCAAAGGACGATAAAGCTTTAGAGGACACCAGTACACAATGTACTCTGATGTCATGAAGATATCTAGGGGCAAAATCTATCTCTGTTTCTGGGGTGACAAGGGGATCCCAACAGCTGACTGTACTGGAAGCCAAAGTGAGCCTGACTGGGAACAAATGGCAAAAACACCCCTGAGTGGTGACTGGTCCACAGGTCCTGTGCGATCTTGGCATAGATTATACCTCAGGAAAGGCATTTCAGAGACCCAAAAGAGCATCGTTGTTTTGGGACAGCTTCTGTGATGTCAGAGGATGTCAGAGAGCTGAATACCTTGCCTGGCATCTCAGGGGATCCTTCTGCAGTAGAACCCAGCAGGTACCAATCTCTACCACAGCTGAACATAGTTGGCAGTACCACACAAACTGAGAATTTATGATTCCTGTATGGAAGATGATTTGTGAACTGGAGAGCCAGGAGCAGGTCAGCAAGACTCACTCACCCTCAATACTCCTAATCTGGCCACTTTTGGCCATTGGCAAAAGACCAATTTACTAAAATTCTAAAGGCTGTAAGCTAAAGACAATTTGCTAGTCTTTAATCATATCATAAAACTTTCAAACAATTTTAGAAGATCATGCAGGGTCAGAGACTTAGTATTAAGAAAATAAGTTTATGAAGTGTCAATCTTTGTCAAGTATCAGAGTACTTAAATGCCTGAAATGTAGTAAACACAAAATAAGTGTATTTTATAAATATTATTAAAGAAATCCCCAGAAAGTATGGAATCACTTATTTATCAGCTGTTATTATTATAATAATACAATACTATTATAATGATTAATAATTATAAAATATTGATAGTTTATTATTAATTTATTTATTATCAAGTTGTGTAAATTACTTGTAAGTTACAGAGCTGCTCCTTGAAATAAAATACATTTTTAGAAAGAAAGAAAATAGATATTAACATAACCAAGAAAAATCCAAACCAACATACCTCATTTATAGAAATTATTCTTTAAATATTCACGAGCTATTGATAGAATCCAGCCTGACTTATCACAAGTCATTTATTATTTTCATTTTTATTAGCAAACTAATTACTGGCTACTAGTAAAATTATACCAAGGTACTGCATCTCACACATACAATAAAAAAAAAGTATTTGAAAACTTATTTTGAAAATCCAGTTGGAAAATTTCAACTATAGAAATTGTGGTCCCAACTTTCAAGTAAAAGAGGATTTTTTCTCACTTTCATTATAGCTATTCACTGTGCTCTATTAAAAAAAAAAAAAAAAAAAAAAAAGTCTATTTGTCGCATTTAGAGGCTATCCAACTCCAGAAACTTGTTTCACCAATACATTTGGAAAAAGAAACAGCTTTCTATTCTACTGGTATTTTTCACATAAGACACGTATGATATTAGAGTCAGCAGGAGAGAGCAAAATTCATTATAAAAAGTCAAGATATGTTTGCAAACATTTTTCACCTTTATAATTTACATACCTTCAGTTATAAGTAAGAGAATTACCTGCTACTGCTCTAAATTTGTACATCTTCCAGGTTCTATTTATCCTAACTGTTTAAACTACAGTTGAGAATGTTCTTAATGCTGAACATTGATCATTTCTCTTTGTAGTCAAAAAATTCAGAAAAGTTTGAACCACATGGAAACAGCAGCTATATTTGGTAAAAAACTGCATATGAATGCAACATGTATAGTTTATTTATCCAATAAAAATCTTACATTCGTTCACGTCTCACCAACAATTTGCAGACCTTTCTGGGTAAGAAAAAGGCAACAAACATGTCTTATCCAACTTGTTTCCAGTGAAAATAATGAGAACAATACCATATTTGTCAATACTCCAGTTCAAATCCTCCAGCAGTACCTATGAGTTGTTGTAATAGATCAAAACACTATGCTAGGTGCTGTCCTGAGTAAGATGATGCATTTTTACATGGAAAAATTTTGATGGCAGAGGACTGCAAGGATAGCTTGTGATAGGAGAGAGCAGGAGCTGCCCCCAAGTCAGACAGAGTCAACTCCAAGACAGACCTTCTGCTGGCCAGTGCCAAGCCCATTAGGGACAGTGGTGGCACCTCTGCAATAATATATTTAAGAAAGGACCACACAGTGGAGCAGGAGAAGAGCATGGGGAAGAAGGAGTGGTGTGGACAAATTTTTTATGACTGCAACCCCCATTACCCATCCCCACAGTGCTTGGGGAGGGAATGTAGAAGAAGAGTTGGGAGTGAAGTTGAGCCTGGGAAGGAGGAGATATAAGAGGTAAGGTGTTTTTAGTTTTCTTTCCACAGATCCTACACTGCTGTTAATTGACAATGAGGGAAACTAATTTCTTTAAGTCAATTCTGTTTTGCCTGTGACGGCATTAGATAAGTGATCTCCCTCTCTTTATCTTAATCCATGAGCCTTTTTTCATATTTTCTCTCCATGTTCTCTTGAAGAGGGGGAGAGACAAATGGGTTTGATGGGCACCTGGCAGTCAATTAAGTCTATCTATATGTCATATTTGTAATAGCACAGCTTGTACTAGTGCTTAGTTAATAATAAACTTGTTAATTCTTATGTTCCTGTTCAGTACTGAGGCTGTGATGAGACCTTTGTTATTATGATGCGATGTCTGGGAAAAAAAAATCTGTAATGTGCTACACAAATAATATTTTTATTAGCATCTTTTACATTTCCACAGTGGTTTTAAATTAATTGAAAATTCCCGTCATTATCTATATATTATATATATATATATCTACTACATTCTATTACATTATATGTAAGTGATATGAGATTTTTGTGAATAGAGTACTAATCATTGTTTGTATTTTCTTTATTCCAATCCAATATGAAATAGTTTTTAAAAATTTTTTGTTGGTTTAAATTTGATTTCTTGGTCTCTCTTGGAGCCAAGCTCATACCCTGGTTCTACCCAAACTATGTAAAACCTTATGAATACTAAGGCATGGTCCCAGTGCCTAAAGGAATTTAAATTTGTTGAAAATTTTCTGACAAGATCTTTTCCAACAAATTCATTGGCATCAAAATTGCTCATGTAAACATTTTTCCCAAGATGTTCAGTTTGTCTAAAAACTCCTCGGCAAATGATTTCTTGAATGGCCCAGTACTTTAGACAGCTCAGACCCTGTTGCTGCCACCTGCAGAACAAATAGTTTGTTTTATACTTCTGAGTAAAGCTGGTGCCTGATTTATAAAAATATTCTGATTCTTGTGGTCTCCATTTTCTGAGGAGTATGAAAGACTTCACCTGTGGGTCATGGGAGAACAAAATTCTCAGAGAGAAGAATCCCTTTCCATTAATACACAAAATTAATATGGAAACAGAGACCTTGAAACAGACTACATGCCCATATTCTTTCCCCAAGGAATTGCAAAACTTTGTGCTTTCAATGCTAAAACCTACTACAAACTCTGCTGCTAAGCAACATAATGTCTCCATTGTGACATTAGCCTTCATCCTGCATCTAGACTTCTTTCATATCTTGAAATGATGACTTAATTTTTAGTATAATTAGCTGTAATCGATACATGTAGATAAATTTTTTGTAGAAGAAATAGCAGAAAAATCTGTATTTGTAGTGAAGAAGTAAGCATATGAATTCCAATCAAAAATTCTGTGCTTGGACATCTTTGTGACCCCTTGTTGAAATCTCTCCAATATCTCTGCAGGCCTCTTGTACTGGGAAGTCAAGAACTAGACCCAGCACTCCAGATTTGTCTTGCTGAACAGAAAAGGAGGAATCACTTTTCTTGACCTACTTGTTAGCGTTCAGGAACACACATAATCATGGATTGATTATATGCAGGTGCTTTTATTGAAGCGCACGGGAGCTAGGGGTATTGCAACCCAAATCTAGCTCCGTCGTCTTTGTCCAAGGTGCACATATTTATACAATTTCAGTTAGAGCAGTTATACAACTCTAATTACATCAATAATCACTATAACAACCTTATAATTACGGTTTCATTAACTTTATCAATATTGCTTCATGAGAGTTAGCTCATACTTGTCCCAACATGTACGGATCTTATCTCTGGGTGGGTGTCTTGGAGATCCCAAGTACCAGTTCCCATTATGGGTGGATATTTTGGAAATCCCAAGTACCCATTCCCACAAGCCTTTAACCCATCCCTAATACCAAGCATTCTTGCGGCCTACTTCTACATGATTTTTAAAACATTTAACCCTATACTAACATACTGACATACTCCTAATGCAGCCTAGGAAAGCCCTAGCCTTTCACTTGCAAGGGAGCAGTGTTGGCTGATGCTCAGCTTGGTGCCCTCTGGGATCCTCTCTTTTATATGAGGTGCATGTTTAATTTCGGCTGCTCAGATTATTGCATATGATAAATATTCCATTTTTCACAGCAACAACAACCAAAGATCACATAGCTAACATAACACAGAAAAAAAAGATCCAAATCAAAAGTTGGAGTTCAGAGCTATTCAATTTCAATGTCTCCAACATCCAGCATCTGGAATTTCAGGAAGCAAATTGAATACAGACCTTTTGCATGACACGACCCAACATGATTTGATAACAAAATGTGGAGTAGAGTAATATTAGATTCTGGAGTAATTCTGAGAATGAAAAGAATTTTTGTTAAAAGCTCAGCTAAAATAATGAAGAAGTTAGTGAATTCAGGAGAATATATGAGAAGTAAGAAACATAAGGACAAAGTAATGAAAAATATGAGTGTGAGATAGCAACAGAGAATACAGCAATAGACACAGAATCTGAGTGAAAGGTAGCAAAGAAAGATGTATGAGGGAAAAACAAGGAGTACAAGCAAGTGAATATTTTTTAGTAATGGGTACATTTGTGCTTGTATTATCTCTTGCTGTCCAGCCACATCTGTCTGTATATGACATTTTTTGAAATTTCATACCTACTTTCCTTTTCCCTATTGGCTACCCTCCAGCTATTGTTTCTCCCTCTTCTATTCTAACTGTATCTTCTGAATTTTTTAAGTTACATATTTCTGTGGTCTGTCCTCACCTAGGGAAGAAGTCTTTGGGAAGGGACATTAACAAAAGTTCACAATTCTTCTGTCTCTAAAGTGAACAACACATTTTCTTTTTCCACTATAAAAAAATAAAGTAAAATCCTACAAGCAGTTTATGAACAGCTCTAGAAAGACAACAGCTGCAGTTAGGAAATTAAATTTGGTTTTGAAGTAGAAAATATTTGTGGATTCTGGGGTAAACTGACCTTGATTCAACACAGTACACTGTGCTTGTCTATTTCATTTTGCATTATATTTTTCTATTAAATTGCAACATGTGTTTTGAAAAAAAAGGTATATGAAGCAAATACACGGCCTGATATGAAATTTAGGATGCAAGATTTAAACATCCTTGCAAATAATGTAGTTCATAATTACCATTATAATCTACCCCAGTCTTAGGTTTTGACAGGTATGAAAGTATCTTCTGCTTACACTTTAATTAGTAATTAATGCAACACATAGGCTGAGATATACTTTTTGAGAGGTAGAATGTAATCAGCAGTTATAATATTTACAGCATACATATTTTATATATTTTTCTTAATATTATTATTAAATGTTTTTTAGTGTCAGCTGCATTGCACTGGCAACAGATTATAAAGCAGCATATTCATCTTCATGAAAATAACTACAAAATATTCTGTGTTCACTTTGCTAAGAAATTTTTATTGCAAGATGATAAAAAATATTTGCAATGCAAAGAGCACAGTCTGTGGTAATAGTTATTGTTTAATTAGATATTTTAAGTATAGTAACTGCAGCTGAAATCAGCTGATGAAAACATATAAAAAGCTGATGAAAACATATAAAACATGAATACAGTATAGTATGCAAATCACTCAGGATTGGAAGCACTTTTAAATTGTCCTGGACTTCTTAAAATGTCTAAAATCAAGGTAAGAGGAAGAACAAGCTAAATTTTATCGGTACATTAAACCTCTGTGGGATTGCATTCCAATGGATGTACACTAAAACAAAAAATTAGAACAACTTTTTAAGCCATTGATATGTTTAAGGCATGATTACTTTGTACCACTGAAAAGGACAGTGGTAGGCTAAGAGCATAGGTCACACATTACTGTTTGAATATTAAGCTGTAGTTCATGCTCTACATGGCAGAATGCCAGCACAAGTATTTGGGCATGAGGGGACATATAGTTATGATGAACTCTCTTCAGCAAATCCACTTTTATCCATTATTTTCTTTACAAATAGCCTAGAATGCAGAGTCTTCTCATATTAAAGAAGTGGAAATTGAGTTGCTAACTCTTCAACTTTGATTTTCATGCCTTTGTCTCAGGCATGTTGTTAAATATCTTTTTTCCATGCATCAAGTTGTTGTGGGCAGCTAGGGTAGTCCTTTCAGTGACCTCTTCTATTCAAAGCTTAAGCAAAGTCAGTTGGTCACTAATTCTGTAGTTGAATAAATAACATGATTTATTTATCCCCTAGGAAACATGCATTGTTATTCCTTGCCAAAATAAAGCAAGTTAATATCTCTCATTGAAATATTGGGGGTTGGGTTTGTTTGTTTGCTTGGTTAAGGGTTTTTTTAGAACTCAATGTCGCTTCCAAAACATACATAAATATGTTCCCAGGCATCACAAAGTTACCTACAAATCTTACAAAAGACTGAAAATCTTTTTTTTTTTTTTTTCAGCTAAATTGTCCTAAAATGACTTAAGTCAATAACCATGTATCACCTAACCAACATTAGTACTGATTTTTCTAAATAGGAATAAATTTAATCTTCATTACATAAGTAAAGGTTTTCTTAGTGTTCAATTACTAGTAGTTATTACTATATAGACCAAGATGACTTAGCAGATGGGAGGAAAAAATAAGTGTTTTCTGGAGATGGAAAAATAATTTAACTTTTTCAAAAGAAAAAGAAAATTAGCTTTTTAAAAATCAGCTATTCCTAAAGGATGACTGAATTTAGTGATATGCAAAGTCTACTGTACTGACTTTTGGAATTCTTTTTATACCAGTCTTTGTAGAACTATTAATGTTTAAATGCATATACTCTGATAGGAACAATATTGTCCTCTCCTAGAAGTTTTCCTATGCTACATAAACAACATTTGAAGTCTCATTAAAACAGAATCTGTGAATACACACTGGAAATTGCTTTAGCATTGATTAGATAAATATGAATTCAAGTTCTGGACAGCTCAATAATAGTTCCAAAAATAGATTAGATCCAGAAATTACTCTTTGGTTTTCTATGATCTACCATCTCACACTAAAATACTAAAATTAAATTATTGGTCAATGACTAACAACATTACTGTCACAAATGCTAAAATCACTGGGGTTTAAGAGGATTGTAAGTGGGTTTATTATGCTGCAGTAGTGAGTAAACAGCATGATATTTATAATTTGTTACTTATGCATTTGGAGAGAATAAGAGAAATATAAGGATAATTAGATTTTGGTAATTATTTTCTATGTAACGAGAACAACAGAAAAGCAAGAACAGTAACAATAGAAGTGCATTTAAAAAGCACGCAAATTTTTATATGGTATTATATCTTGAGTACTTTATTTCACTAATTCAACAGATATTCATAATAACTAGAAAGGTATAAAAAAAGGAAAATTGAAAAAAATAGACAAGTCTAAAAGGTTAGTAACATCTCAGTCTCCTGATTCAAAGTGAAAATAATTAAATGCAAGGAAACATTAGTTTGAGTAGATTAATTCAATATAATTGCAAAAAACCACAGGTAGAATATCATATTACTTTTATATTATTTAATTTCTTTTTGCTTACATGCTTCTGGCAGTTAAAATTAATTGTGTTCAAAAATACAAGTCTCCTTTATGTTGCTGTCTCACAAGGAGGCACCTATGACATGAATATAAATTTTATGAAGTTCTTCATATATGTTCCAACAAGAATTTGAGCCCATCATTTCTTCTTTGAGTAAAGAAGAAATCTGTTTACAAAATTATTTCCTTTTTTTTAATGGCTCATTTTGCTCAAAACCCAAAGAAATTCCAATAAATACACCAGTGAATTTATACTAATAATTGGTATTTGAAAAGCTGCCAACTTTTCCTCTCAGTATATTCACATTCACAAATATGCTTCTCTGTAGGTTTATATGAAATATTCACTTTTTCTTATGTTTGTACATGGCATGAATAATCGCCACTACTTCTTGCTTTAATACCACCAATGATATGTGGCTTTGTACCATGATTACACCTATTATAATTCAAAATTTTACAGTAATACTCCAGATAATCTCTATACACATTATATCCTTCATTTTTCCCATAAAAACATACCTGGTTGGGTGAGTTGCGGGCTTTCAGGCTTTACTGCTGTTTTATGATGAGGGTAATGTTATGTTTTTGCAGTGACATGTTGGTTTTATACAAATCACTCTATTTTGTCTAGAGTGCAAACTTTAAAAACCAACAAACTTGAAGAAAATGGAAGAATAGAGTATGAGTGATTGATGAATACAGGCAAATAAGGAACTGTCGATCATGTCATCATCAAGACAAGTGGTTAATTAGCATCTAAAGCGGTAGTCCTAACTAATTCATGTTATCTGTCAGAAGACAGAGAAATACAAATCCATATTGAGAAGACAGTTAAAATGTGAACACAAACTAAAGAATAAAGTCAGCAGAAGAAATAAAGTGCCATAGTGATTTGTAAAGAAGCATCATGAAATAAGTTTAAATATTTAACAATAAGAGTCAATAATCTTCTCAGAAAAAGTTTCTGTATAAACAGTTTTGAGATTGTCAAATATTATGGTGGCCAGCTTAGACCTTTCCAGAGGAAAAAACTGACAATTCAAAATTAAGAGGTAGACAAACTAGAAAGCTGCTGAAAGCCTTGAGAGATGAAGAAGTTATTTCTTTGGTATTAATTTCCTCTCACATCCTAAATTATGTTAATTAAATTGAATAAGATGGGCAAATTTTAGTTCCTGAATAGACAATAAATGGTCTATGGTCCCTCAGGTTCTTCATCAAAATAATAAAATTTTAAAAGTAGAAATCTTGTCATATAAGAAGTTCGATTTTTAAAGCTGCAGTAAGTATTGAAACTTCATATAGACCAGTGTAAAATGTGCATAGAAAAAAACACAGTAACCAACAGAAAACATGAATTTATTGTTAACTTAGAGTTTACCAGCCAGTATAGGTATACAAACTCAGTCAAGAACTGTGAGGAGACCTTATTATATCATCCTTGTTCACTCTTTATGTCTGTGCTATTAAATTTAAAAGGTCAAGTTTGTTTTCTCAGTGCTTGCTGATGCTCTCCTTTAAAAGGCAGTTCATGATTACATTTACATAGAACACAGTCATGGGGCACCTATAACTCTGTATAGTGATCCTCAAGCCCTAAAATTATTTCTTGAATATTTTACTAATTACAAAAAGAATGAATTTTAGCTGGTAGTTCAAGTTCCCATTCTCCTTTTTTTTTTTGTTACTTAGGAAAGCAATGAAAATCTGGGTCTCTGATATCTCACAGAGGAGTTCTTATCGAAGGTCTTCAGGCTGTAAGGCAGATGTTCCCTGTGATTTGTTTTGTTATGGTTTAAGCTGGTTGTTGGAGTCTGGAAATATGAGGAATATCTCTTTGCATGTTTGAGAGATTTCAGAATCTCTGACAAAGAGTGTCTTTAACCTTTGTTCATGGAAAAAGGGCTTTTAAGCTCTGGAATGAAGGAGGGTTTTTAAGCGTGTGTATTAAATAGTAGAATAGTGCATGGTTTTATCACAGGGTGAGAATTTTAGATATATGGGGGTTTTAGGATGGCAGACAGATAAAGGCAAGATGGAGGAAGTACATGGCTTTTGGGTTTCTTCCTTCCTCTTCCTTGCCTCCATCTTCTGCTGTGAGGTGGCACATTATAGTTGGCTTAGAATGGAGTTTGACCTTCTAACATAGATATAGTTACTGGTGGAGAATTATAAATACTGATTATGTAGAATGTAGTATTGATTACGTAGAATGTAGTATCAATATCCACGCCACCCTGAGGGTGGGAATGTAGATTCCCCTGTTCCTCCACCCCCCCACAAGCTGCCAGCTCAGATTTAGGGGGAGTATTGGAAGAGGGGAACTACAAAATAGGGTAGAGAGAGTTACAAAAGAGGCCCCCTTACCCCAGGATGTATTCCAAGGCCTTTATTCCTTGAAGGGGATCCAGAGGCAAGAGAGAGATCACATGGGGGGAGAGAGGTTTTTATCACCTTTGGGGTCGGGGTTAGGTTACCTGGCTGATGGCCATAGCTCAGGAGGCAAGGGGGCAGGTAACCCAGGCCAGGTTACAGTATCTGGGGGAGGGGCTGGGGGGGGGGGGAACATTCCCAAAAGGGATACAACATGGGAATATTTGAACATTGAACATTAGACATTAGGCATTTGAGCATTAAGCCTTTTGCACTTTGTAGTTAGACATTGGGCATTAGGCATTTGAACATTAAGCTTTGTGCATTTTGTAGTTAGCTTTGGTATTTGGAGTTTTGTGCCTTGAACTGACCTGCATTGAAGAGCTCTGCAGGTCAGGATCAGAATGCAATGATAAGAAAATAAATTATGAAAAAAATAACAAGAAAGCCTCACGACCCCTTTCCTTCAAGATCTCTGTCTGAAGAAAACAAAACTTTACGTTGTCAGAAGAAGATAAATAGCCGTCCGGCAAAGAAAACAAAAACAATAATTTTTTATAATTCCGAGAGCTGGTGTGCAAATTTAATTATTAGTCTTTGTTTTTATTAGAAAGTTTTCCTTAAATAAATAATCTGGGGGTTATTTAACAATTTAAAAAATCCCAGTTGTCATCATGTTTCCTTTTTAATTCAGTAATGTGTCTTTTTATTTTTTCCAAGGATTATGCTTCAGCAGTTTATCTGAGAAGGGATGAAAATTGTATCCAGATGAACCTTCACTCTGACTTTTATGTCTTTTCATGATTGGCCATAAGAGGACAAGTTTAGGAAAAAATAGTAATTTCTTCATTTTACTGCAGTTGTAATTGTTGCCATCCACTTTCCAAACTACATAAATTTGTGTATCTCACTTTCCTCAGTATGAGAAAGCTGGAAAACTCCTGTGCTAAGGTATAGACAGTTTAACAGGAAAAGCAAGTGTCACACAAACAAACAAAGGAAAACAAGGAAGTCCTTCACCATTTCCATGGACAAGCAGGTGTTCAGCCATCTCCAGGAAAGCAGGACCCCTTCACATGTAAAAGTTCCTTGGGAGGACAAATGCCATCACTACAAATGCCGCCTCCTTCCCCCTTCTTTCCCCTCTTTATACACTGAGCATGATATCACATGGTCTAGAATATCCCTTGGGTTATTATTAGTATTATTATTAGTAGTAGTATTATTAGTATTATTAGTATTATCGTTATCGTTATTGTTATTGTTATTATACTTGGGCATTATTACAATTATTGTTATCAGTTTGGGTCACCTGTCCTGGTTTTGTCTCCTCCCAACCTCCCATGCACCCCCAACTTATTTGCCAGCACAACAGTACAAAAAGCACAAAAGGCTTTGGCTCTGTGTAAACCCTGCTCAGCAATAACAAAACATCTCCATATTATCAGCCCTGTGTTCAGCCCAAATCCAAAACACAGCCACTGAAAACAGAATTTACTGCCCCTGCCAAAAGCAGCACACAAAGCTTAACCTTGCAGTAGTGAGTTTGGAATAACTTCAGCTCTGCTAAAAAAGGGGCAAAGAAGACTATTGAAAAACATTTAACTAGACAAAATAAAAAATAGTTTTAATATCCAAAACTCTGAATTTCAAATGTGTTTTTTAAATCTTGAGCAGTTGTATTGTATTTGAAATTTATAGTGTACTAATGAAGATTTTATCTGCTGCCATTTTAATTTGGCAGTAATCCATAAGCATTTTACCCCCATTTGGCCAATACTTCACCATTCTAGACTAGATATCATTTATTTAGAAAACAATATCCTAAGGCAATTCAGTACAAGAACCTTTCATGTTTAAATGACAGCTATTGAAAGAACAAGACGTGGTACAATAATAATTCTAGTGAATAAGAGCTTCCATTATAAGAATACGTGAAACTGATACATTACCAAATCTCGTTGATGTTCTGCATGTTTTATCAACAACATTAAGAATATGAAAGTATTATTCAGAATGATTGGTTTATTAAATCTGTTTAACATGTTTCACATAAAGTTTTAAAATTAAAAATTATATTCATAACTTTCTAAAGAATTTTGGGGTTTTATTATATCAGAGTAAATATACTCCTTCTAAGTTAGCCTGTTGGTCAGTGTTAGTAGATAAAGACTGGATTCCTAGCAGAAGAATATGTCTTCCCACAGCAGAATTAATAAAACCCAAATATATTTCAAGTATATGAAAAAAGGGATGACTTTCCAGGTTTGTATGAAATAATATACAATTAAGGACTGAAGTATTCCAAGAGAAGAAACTGCAGCTATTTGAAAGAATTGGTGATCTCAAGTCTTAATTGCATCCATCTCAGTGCTTACTTTAATTACTCTTTCATGTCAAAATTTTTTCCTCCTTCTTCATATTCTTGAACTCATACAACAACAGTAACTTATTGTCTCAGCTGATTTTGCTATTTAAATTGATACAGTTATTTCAAGGAAAGTCTCAAAAGAAAGTAGGATTTATATTACCTTTATGTTTCAATGCAGAAACTGGACATATAACTGTAGGCTTTTGTTCTGGACTAGCAATCTTAAAAGATGAATCTTAGGGTTAATGGTAAAGATGAGCTAGTAATGGTGCACACACAGTGACAGGGGAAGGCAAAACATCAGCTCCAGCTGCCTAAAAGGATGTAATAAGGAGTTAGTCTCCAGAAGTCAATAGTAAATCACACATTTTGTGCCTTTTTTTACCTCCCAGACAGTTAAAGAGTGTTATTTTTTATCAGCATCCCTGCCATTTCCACTATCCTCCCCTCAGCTGCATTGCTAGGACATCAAACAAGGCCCCAGTTGTGAAGCTTTTATGAACAGTGGTAATCTTTTGGGCTGATAGTCTAGTGTACAAAAACTGTTACCATGAATAACAAACCCTAGAAACATTATAAATTTGTGATGGTATTTTCAAAATCCATTTATTCTTATTTCAAAGTACTTTTCACTTGACTGAGATTAAGAAGAAAAAGAAATTTATCATAGCTGAACTATCTATTCTTTTTTGGATCATTGTGCCGTTGCCTGATAAAGTCAGCAGCAACGTTTTCTTAACTACAGTCTCATGAAAGAACAAATAAGGCTAGCAACTTTGGAAATCCTGGGATGAATTTGTGTGAGAGATTCTGTGTATCTGTATGCAAAACAGCTCATGACTGAGTAGCTGGAAATCCTGGGATGACAGCTGGCTATTTCAGCTGCTTATGTTATTAGAGAGATTGAAATGGATGTCCACAAGAAACACTATAACACGAATTTTCATTTAGAGTTTAAATGTATGACTATTCTGCTTCTGTTGTAGTAAAAGGTTTATTTTCCATCAAAGAAAACGTCTCTAAGTACTTCAGGAGCTTCCATTTTTTGTTTATTTGCTTTTAATTAATAGAATTCAAATGCAAGATGATTCTATACAATCAGAAATCAAAAGATATTTGCTTGTAAATGCAGTCCTAGCCTAGTAGTAGCAAAAGAATACTCTTTTGTTTAAGTCCTAATGTCATCCATAAAGAATTTAATAAACAAACAAAAAATCCTCCAGGAATAATAGATAATAAATTTTTATTCACTGTAAACAATAGGACTCTCTGGTATATCAAGCACAAATGGGATAGGATGAAATGGAATATTGAGATAATAAACTTAGCTAGATAGTAGCAAATACCCACAGGTATGATTTCCTTACAGTTGCCTGTCAAAATACCATGATATTTGAAACTAAAATATCAGTGTCCTTTATTATGAAACTATATTGGAAAGAACTCTGGAGGTTTTTCTGTGACTTAATGATATGACCAAACTAAAAACAACTTGTACAAGCAAAAATGAAATTGTGCATGCTGTCAATTTTTTGTGAGGTAATCAATACAGATGCTGAGAGGTTGAAAAATGAGAGGAATTTATCTGTCTCCTAAATTGGAACCAATTTAATGGAACTCAGTATGGCAACACTCCAAAAACGACATCACCTATGCTTCAGAGCATATTGAGGGTTTTTTTCTCTTCTGCATCACACACTTCAAAGTGGCAACATTTTAACATTTTACTTTCCAATATTCATTGACCTTGCAACAGACACGACACCATATTTAAAATTCCAAATGTATTTTTAAATGCACAGCCCAGAAAGTTTAAATTTACAGGAAAGAACCAATCATAATTTTATTTCTGAAGAACAACTGAGAAAAACCTTTCTGAAGGCTGTGCTGCCTGCCTGACACAAGAATATGAAGGAGAAAATTGAATGAAGGAGAAGCTTCCCTCTAAATTCCTCTCTCTCTCTCTCAAAAAAACCCAAAAACCCCACAATCAAAAACAAAAGACCAGAACCCAAAAACATCTGTTTACTGAGTGTGTGACAGTATTGCTATGGCAGAACATACTCTTAGCAGTATTCTCAGCTGTTCACAAATTCTGCCTTCTTGCAGTAAACTCTAAGGTTTAAGTGTTCTTTTTTTTAATCCTAAAAAAATAATCTCCAAAATTCTACAAAGCCTTTATATCATTCACAAGATTTTCAGATTCTTTCCATGAATCTCACCTGAAAAAGACTCCTAATAAACAGCTGTTCTTAACTCATTGTGCTCTCAAGACTGTTGACAAGTATCTTTGGTAGAGTTTTTGAAATTTCAAACAGAAATCATGAGGTATTTAACAGAAACCATAATTCAAAAGCCAGAAATTAATGTCTACAGAAACTCAGTAATATCCACTATCTTAATTTTGTACCTGCAACCTCTGGTTTCCTTAAGTTGTATAGAATATAACACCCTTAACAGAAACTGGACTAAAAATTAAGATATATTTGTGCCAGATATATTATTTTAACTAGGTACAATGAAACAGCTTCTTCAGTTGGTTCCCCCCACAAGAGGAGGACAGAGTAATTTCCATTACTACTTCACAAATTTTTTGGTGGAAAAGAGAAAGCAGCTTCTCATCATGAAAAACTCCTCCAGCAGTGACAAGTAATTCAGTGCCTACCTTGGCAACCTCATGAAGCCCTCTTATTAATATGAACTGCATGCTCACTTGGCAAAGGGAACCTTGCTACTGATTTTTACCCTTTCTAACAAAGGCCTCCTTTCATAGGCACTAAACCTGGGAATTCCCTGGTACGATCTGGTATCAAGTACACAGCGTGCAAATGTGCAATATGTGAAGCATTGGAGAATCAGCCTCGAGTTGTCTGGGTTGAAGGAACTTCAGAACAACCACCCAGAGTGTGCCAGCTCTCTCACACTGCCCACTCACAAAACCAAGAGAGTATTTTATATCAGTAAGTGTCTTTTCTAGCTGATTTGTATGAACAACCAGGGCAATTAAGTGCACTTTTGGGTGTCTAAATCATGCCAACTCTGACTGCCAAAGATCATACATTGAAAAATGCAACACTCACCTCAAAAAAAAAAAAAAAAAAAAAACAAAATACCAAAAAAACACCCCCCTGTATTTATGTTGTACTGCTTATATAGAGCTGCACAATAAAAAGGAATAACATAGACTACCACAGACTGCAGAGGCATGTGGACAGGAAAATTCATCATACAAGGTGTCTGAGAAAATCCAGGGAGAATTAATGATCTGCTCTATTCAAGAACATTTAAAAAACAATACCATCTGGCATTAAGTAGAACTCAGGCCAAGAGCTTGCAGCAGAATAGGTTTGACAACCTTGACATAAAAACTACTTACTCTCACTGCCAATTATGGTCTCCTTGCCAGTTCAAAGCATATTTTTCCAAGAATGGCATTTAGCCCCTACTGGCATCTGAAACACCACACAATCTTTACACCAGAGATTAAAGTAAAAACACTTATGCAAAGCACCAAACAGACATAACAGCATAATCTGGATAAATACACCAAATACTAAATCACTGTTCATTATGTTTAGAACTAATAAGAACTGACATCAAATCATAAAAAAGAAAGAGTGTTCATTTCTCTATCAAGAAGCTTTGAAATGTAGTTTGCTTTATGCATTCTAATAATTTTGCAAGTCAAAAATATTTCCAAATTTTTTACAAAGGGTGCTAGTTGATCACTGCTTTCCCTACAGAACAGGACTTCCTCAGCTGCCTATTTATTACCAAGTGCAATTTCCTGGGCTAGTGACAAATAGATTAAACTGACACCCTCTTCTTTCTTTAAGCTCTTTTTAATAATCTTCAGTATAAGAAGCCAAAAATTAGCACTACTCACATATTATTTAACTGATTTCAGATAGCTAAGGGAAAAATATGATCCTATTTTACATATTATCAAATCCCAAAACTTCTGTGGCCGTCCAAAACTGGTAGACATGGCCTCTCTTCCTTTAAGAAATTCCTGCAAGAACTCAGTTTCAGTAACTGGCACTGAAGAATAGATGCGGCATCTTAGTCCAAGACTAAATTTAAGAAGAAATTACAGGATTTCTAGGAGATACCTAGGATCACCACCTTCCATGTTAATATAAAAAGAAACCAAATCTTATATCTTAAATCCTCAGATATAACAACAAAGGGTTAAAATTTTTAGAAGCACCATGACAATTCTGAAGCAATGTCTGTCCACCCCTAAGATGTTAAAACTATTGTATAGGGCTTAATTTTCTGATTGGTTTAAAATTATGGAATGGGCTAATAAAGGTGTTATATTATAAGGCACGCAGCATCAGTATATGCAAAATTTTATCATGTAACTTGCAGTAACTGCAGGCATTTCCAAATGAATTCTTTATTATCAGTTATTTTCCTTTTGTTGCTACTAAAATTTCTACTAATTCCTTAGTGAGAAATCTAAAAATGTATGTTGCTTATTTGGAGGAAGAAACATTGCATCTGAATTTTAACTTGCATAGAATGTCTGTGTCTGAAGATAAAATAATTTTTTAGTGGGCACAAGTCACCAATTGTTAAAAAATATGAAACCAAATGCTCTGAAATTTTGAGTATTGAAAAATGGCAATGATATTTCTACCATATTCCCTACATAATGCAACCTGTTTACCTGCTGTTTTCACATTCTCTCATTCTAGACTTTCAGAAGAGTATCATCATTAGCTCTTTCAGACCAGAAGGAGTAAATAATAATGGAATTGCAGTGTGGCTATGCTTAACTAAATTGTCAAAGAGCAAAAATCAACATCTCCATCTACATGTAAAACAGTAAACAGCTTTTCATATATGTTTTATAATTCAAAATACTAAAAGCAATTGAAGCAAAAATATGCAGTTTTAAAAAGGAGCCAGAAATGCAAAAATAATGGGGAGTAGAAAATCTAAACTGACTTATGACCTTTGATCTGACTTACAGACCTGAACTGAATTCCAAATATGACAGTAGCTTATTGCGATTTTATCTTAGGCACTTCACTATCACTGAATCAGCCAACTAAGGCTATTAAGCTATAAAATAGACAAAAGACCAGCATATTTTTAAATATATTTGAAAACAGATATCTGAAATTATTTATGTTCCATAGATGATATATTTAGATAGATACCAGTGAATATGACATTTCAGTTACTTCTCAGACACAGCATTAAAGAAGTCAACAACAATGTGCAGTTAACGCTTCAACACAAAATACTACGTTTCTTTGTTTCCTGTGATTTGATGTAGTATTAGAGAAAAGAGATGATTTAAAAAAGGGAAATTGATAATAATGCTGAATTCAAACAGTCATTTGCCAAGTAGAAATTAAGAGAAAACACCAGCAAAGCATATAGTGCTTATGGAACTTATTGGCATTTTGTAACTATATGTACATTTAGCACATAGTCTCAGTGTTTTGTATCAATGCGTGTTGAATCTCACCCAGTTCCTATACAACTATACAATTATATAATTTTATAAGAATTTGATCTTATCAATTTAATCAATGCCTGCATGTAAAATGCAAATGACATTGACAACTTCCCCAAAAATTAGGGCTTTTGGTGTTGCTTAACACATTCAGTACTAAAGCAAAAAATTCATTAAACTCAACCCTGCTTTACAGACTGCTGGAGCAAAACCAAAACCAAACAAAATTTAAACTAAATAGGGCTACATACAAGTTACTGACACTTAGAAATTTCATGGTTCTGTTCTACTTTATGGACTGGGCACTCCAACCGGGTCATCTTTATGCCAAAATCATAGAAAACCTTTGATGCAATGTATTCCCTCCAAAGAGGGACCACAAAACAAGTATTTCAATGAGAGTAATTGCCCTAAAGAAAGTGCAAGATGTGAAATCTACTAAGAAAGTATGTCTGACTTAGTAAGACTTTTCTCATAGTAAATTTGAAAACATAAGTATGCATATGTGTAAAATTTGTGCAACAAACATATGGTGATTGGTACTTTCATGTACATATGTAAATAAGCAAAATTCTATCACCGCTACAAAAGAGCAAAGATCAATGTCATGGATAATTTATGAGTATCATATTCTAACTGTATTACAGTATTAGAATAATATCCAATTAGTATCTTGGATAATTGAAAAAAGTGTGTAAATATGTAAATGTGCTAAGATTTTTAGTTGCTGTAATTCCCAAACCCTTGTTTTATTCCAAACATGGTATTGGGAATAACATTTCTGAAAAACAAGAACTGCCCTAGTCCTGTGATGATGAACAAACATTTATATAGCAAAGTTTTTAACTTTGAGGCATTTTGTATTTACACATGCTAGAAGAAATTGCATGCCATTTTACTCTTACTCAACAATAAGTTACAGAGAGATTTTTCAATAAGACCCTGGTGGAACTCATGCTTAACAAAAGGTAATGTGTCATACATAAAACCTTGTCTGCAGTAAACTATTTTCTTAGTTACAGATTGTGCATCAATATTCATTACTGATATAAAAAGGTAAAAAGAAAAAGAATATTTAAGATATTTTAGATAAAAGACCTACACAATAATATTTACCACATAGTAAGTGGGCTTAGTAGGCTTAGTCAAGGTACAAGAGAAACATCCCCAAATGTTGGTATGTTCCATAAAGAACTTTTTATCCTGTTTGAGTGTTCAGGGGCATATGAAAAGAGCAATAAGAAGGAAGAAGCCCTCATGTCTCAGGCTTTTCTCCTTTACCTTCTTAAAATAATTCTCTATTCTCAGTCAACAATTATAACATCTGTGATGGGACAGAAAAAATAGCAAGATTTTATCTTAAAACAGTTTAGCATGAAGGCATTTTGGGACATGAAAACCAGCACTATTTTAGAAAGATTCTAACACAGAGTTATTCTGAAAGCAATTGGATGACCATACAACCAATAGTGATTTACACGTTTGAAGCAGTGCCTATCATGTACAACATCTTACATCAGATTAATACTAAAATTCTTAAAAGCACATAATTAAAATAACCAAACTTGGAAATTATTACAAGAATATAAATGTTCAGAAAAGTACAGGGAGAAATCAGGGGCAAAGTGAGATAAAATATGTTTCACTGTTTACATGTCTAGTGTCTCTGAAACAATTTGACCTTCCAAACAAAAGATTCTCCCAGATAGTTGGCACATGATACTCCTTTCATAAAATCTGTGAAAAATAATTGAAAGCATTTGCCTTCTGATGCTTAGGACAAATTTTAAATATTCAGGAGTAGGTGTTCACATGTCACAGTAAAGCAGTGAGAAGCCCATTAGTATTAAAAAAATGAAGCAAAGAAACAAATTCCATACAGCCTTCATCACAGAATGGTAGTCCAACTCACAGCTTCCTGTGAGCCTTCCAAAGGTTCAGTTCACTAAAAGGCACTGTAGAAAACGCTTCACAAAACACAAAACAGACTAAGTTTCTCTACAATATGTACTGGGTAGAATTACCACTTGCTTGGGTAAGATTTTTCTTCCTCCAGTGTTTATTCATTTATTTTACTTCTCCCCCTCTTTGACTGGATGTAAGCCTCAACTGAATTTGTACAAATGAAGATTGATTATTTCATAAATCTTTGAACTGTTTTAAAGCTGTAGCCTTGTGACTGAGGATGGTTTATTATGAAAATCAGAATAAAGCCATTTTGGATTGATTTATAGTTCCTTTTTTTCTAATAATGACTAGCATTAATTTATTAAACTCTCACTGCTTTCCTGAAAATTACAAAATTTGGGTTTATTTCAAATGTAAAAGCAAAATATTTGAATTAAAGAGTTGGCATAAACCCCCAGTAATTAAAAGAAAATATATTGAAGGATTTTATATACAGTATTGATTTCTACATGAGAGGGAAGAGAAATCTGTTTTATAAAATATCTTGTTAAATGATCATTCATTAGTTTATTTTCTGAGGAATAAATTAAAAGTTTAGTCCAGGAAAAAAAGAGTATGATGCAAATGCCATGTTTGAGAGATATCATTAAGAAAAGGAACAATGTCTTACTAAAGTTTATTGTAAGAAAGAAACCTGCAGTTTATTAAATGCTGTGACTCTAGGTTTATGCTTCAAGCAAGCAATGTCGAAATGGTATTTCAATGTTATGTTTTTTAGCAAAAAATAACTATATCCAGCAAAGTCCACCTACTCTCCTCTCTTCACATGTAGCACAAGATTAACTTTTACAGTCATTAGAACACACACAGTAGTGTAAAATATGTTGCTAGTTATATATTTTTCCTCTTTAAATCAGGCAGCAATAGAACAAAGAAAAAACTGTTACTAAGGCTGACAAGTTGCAGTTAACCAAGGACATGTAAAAGACTCGCAGGTCTGAAGAGTTTCTATACAGACAAAAGGTTATATTGCTGTTTAAGTAAAAGTAAAAATTATGAGACATTAAAATTTTGTATTAAGCCACACCTTACACGTTTTGTGCTTGTTTCACATCAAATCCTTGACTAGATTTAAGGGTGGAAATGCTAGTTTTGGTGCAAGGCTGCAGAGCAACAGGACAGGGGAAATGGTCTCAAGCTGCACCAGGAGAGATGGAAGTTTGACATTAGGAAAAATTTCTTTACTGAATTTAGAATGACATTGGAACTGACTGCTCAGGCAAGTGGTGGAGTACCCATCCCAAGGAGTGTTCATGAAATGACCACACATGGTACTCTCTACTATGGCTCAGTTGACATGATGCTGCTCGGCCAAAGGCTGGTTTTCTTCTTCATTGCATTTTGGTATGAACCCTGTTAGGACTACTACTGAATTTATTTAAATTTTCTCTCTTTGATCACTCTCTGAAACTCACAGGAAATATACAGAATTTTGTCTTGAAACAAAGATTCAGGGACATTTTTTCCTAAACTTCAATTGAAAACTATAAAAATTACTTGCAAAACTGTAAAATAAGTTGAATTCTATGGATTTTTTTATATCTTTGAGATGTTAACATCATATCAATCAATAGTGATAATGAATAAATAAAAAGAAAAAATTGTATTATAATTCTTTATTAAAAAATAAAACTGTGAAGCTTACTGAGGAAAAAAAAAGAATGTTCTTATAATGCAATTTCAGTGTTAAATAGGGACATAATTTATATTTTGCAATTAGTGCAGTCCTTTTTTTTATGCAGAAGGGTTGTGGTTTTTAAGTTCCTTCTACTGCTAAGGAGTAAAAAATATCAGACTTTTCAGAGTACCCATATTGAAGTTAAATAAATAAAACAATACAAAGAAATATCCAGCCATTTCATTTATCTTTGTCAAGAAAACTTCAACAGGCATGAATGGTCAGGTAAAACTCTTGCAAGTGCTTTTATTTCATTAGTATGCTAATTGAAGGTTTTTTTTTATAATTTTCTTTCTTAAGGTCTGCTTTATATTTGAGGATGATTTCTACAAAAATTTTATTCAAGCATGAGGTGGAAACATTACTGACAATTTTCTTCTGCAATCTCCTGCATTTTTTAATCAGTAGATTAAAATTCAACAGCTGCTATAATGGAAATGTATGCTGCAGCTTACAAAACCTACCTAAAATATTTGTTCAGCATTGAATCTTATCAGTGTTTCTGAAGAAGATGCAGAGAATGGAACTGTTTTTCTTCATTCCTTGGTTTTTTTTTTTTTTTTTTTTTTTTTTTTGTCAAAAAGATATGTATTTTCCTCTGGAAATAAATAAGAAAAATAATCATGGGGCAGGTTAAGATGATAAAGCAGTCAATCTGTCTTGTGGGCAGACTCAAAAGTAAAAGTGATCCCTAAAATAATTAATCCCTCTGGTAATTGCCAGAGAATTCTGATCTTGTAGTTTCTGTGAAATAAGGAAAATATTGCTTGATGTGGTTTGTTTTTTTTCTTAGTGTTGTGGTTTCTCCACACGTTCTTTTTGAAAGTATTTCTAAATTAATATTTTTGGAAGCAGTAGTGTTTTTCCAAAGCTGATCAGAGTTAACAAAAATGCAATAGTTTCCGTGACCCTGGACTTAGGACAAGACTGGAAGTGATTTTCAAGTCATATATAGGGTTATTTCCCACTTGAAGCTGAGATAATGTGAAAACGTAGGTAACCATAGAAAAATAGCCCAGCAAGAAACGTTCGATTTTTATAATGAACATTATAAATATAAATACATTTTTTTAGGGAATTCAAAACAAAGTTTTGTTCTCTAAAACATATAAAACACATAAGATTGTTGTCAATTGCTTGGCAAGAATATATCTGATTTTTTGATTTTCTGTTGAATTTCATATTGATGTATTAATTACAAAAATTAGAAGCTGAAAAACACTTGACTTCTTTAAATGAAAAAACAAAACCAAACACTGTCAATATTATTGTAGATTTGGCAAGAGCTCTTATTGAATCAGAAGTCAACAATTTATATAATCCTCAGTGAGGCATGGTATTGTTAAGGCACTCTTGTGCTGAGTGTCTCTGTTGGTTTTGGTTTGTTTTTTTAAAATTTCTTTCCCTAACTGTTTATTCCTTAAAAGAAGGGAGCACAACAGGGTTTGCATTCTATACTTGATAAGAAGCATTACGGCAGGGTAAATATGCTGAAGAAGCTGAACAGATAATCTTCTACGTGCATGTTTGAAACCCGCTGTTCTGTTCCCAAGCATGTTGTATTTATTTCATGTGCATTGTATTTGATTTATTTATGAATATTGCCACACCTTGTTACAGGCCACAGGTGGTGTATTGAGATTGCAAGTCCTCAGGATGAAGATTTGCCAGGCTTGCTCCGTTTGAACTTGTCTGGGTGTGCCTGGTGATGTGCCTTGTTTGTCTTGACCTCAAAGGGGTTGGGGAAGGCTCACCAAAACTCCAGATAAAGGCACAGAAATTTATAGGATATATATATAACAATTTTAACTGTGGCATTATTAATGACATTTTGTCTGTAAAAGTGGTGTTCTTTCCTTTCTTTTGATTTTCTTTCTTTTTTTTTTTTCTCTGTAACAGCTGCATCTTGACTAATAGTAATTCTACAATTATATAATCAAGTTTCAAGAATGTTAATTTTAAATTCTTGTATTTATATGTTTCTTTCTTCCTCCTTTATCCATAAGAAAACTTTGAGCATAAAACTAAAGCTTAAATTTCTACAACCTTCTTTCTCTGATGAAATAACATTAGTTCAATCTCCCACTACTAGAATTCATACCACTTTCACGGAATTCTTAAATGTTCAGACAGCCAAAATGTGATTCTGAAATAACTTGCATCTGTACAATAACTTTGCCTCTATCATGCCTGTACTTGTTTCTTGCTGGGTAATAACAGAAACTCCATCGCCTCTTTCTCCTGAGTTTCTTTGCTTCTTTTTTATGTTTTTTTTCTGGAAGTATTTTTTTAAAAATAGTAAAAATTAAATTTCTTCCTGTTTTGCATTAATAAAAGATAAAATATGATAGGTGATATCTTCAAGCCTTTTCACTGGTTATGTAATTAATCAGTCAGCTGTATACATGTAATTCCAATAATTCTAAAATGTCTACATTGCTTGCATATGTTTATCATAAAAAATGGGATGTATATTAGCAGAACATTAACTACGTAATGATTTATTCTATAATAAATGGTCGACTGTGCTGTGACAAAGATTTTCAAAATACAAATTTATCTTAGAATAAATTGTGGGTTTTTTCATTGTTATTGCCAATCATCTTTAAGAGAAAGTTCATCCCTTTTTTGGTGGTAAATATGTTGAGCTAATAGTGACTTCTGGAAAGGCAGGAATACTACAATCAAAAAAATCTACCACTTTGGCATCACAGTCTCTCATAGCACTGAGGACAAAGCCATGCAGAGAACAGCCAAGGTGGACTCACACTGGGAGGTGGAAGCAGAATGTCCAGAATGATGGAGGTATCTTACTCCAAGCACAAAAGTAAATCTTGTGCACCTGACATTTACCACTCTTTCTGTGTGTAACACTTACACATCCTCTAGCCCATTCATACACCACTTAGCCAGTTCCATGCCATTAGCCTTTCTGTCTGCCTTAATGTAAGTTAAGATGATAAGATTTTTCATATTAGTGCCTTATAGTCGTGGAACAATATTACTGAAAAATTAATGCTGGTTTTGACTGTGGTTAAACTATTACCCAGACTGATATTTTCTGAAACTGACTGAACAACAGTGCTAGTTGAAATGTGGAAGCATTAACATTAGAAGAAAATACTGGGAATTGGGACTGGATGTTGTCTGGGGACAGCCCAAACTGTGTGAGCATCCAGATGCAGGCTGTTCTGGGGCAAAGATCTCTCAAGGAGGCTGAGGGCAGACTAAGGAAAGAGCTCCAATAGTCCAAGTGCTGATGGAGCCACTGAAGCTCAAATCTCACATTCAATGCCAAGTGGAGATTCCACTAACACAGCTTTAATTTAATAGCTACAATCATCACCCAAACTTTTAATAAGTAATGAACTTGACATGTAGGCAAAAATTGTGAGATATTTCATTGCAGACTGAAGACTTTTTAAGGCAAGGAAAGTTACTACAATTGATTCATTCTGTCTGTGTAGATAATTTTAGATATATTTATCAATATTCAGCATTTTCACCAGTTGTCTGCCCCATCTTTTAATTTTGATAAGGAGTCTTTGTTATTCTCTTCAAAATGGCTGTCACAGAATGTGACTTTAGACGATATCAGTTTTTTTCCATAACTAAGTGTTGTATAAAGTTTAAATTTAATAAGTCATATGTCAATAACTTTTCCTTACACTAATTTTTTTTAAGAAAACATATGAAGAAACCCCAAAACACTACCCCCTGAACATCACAAAAATTCATGAAAACTAAGTTTTTAAAAGTAGTTGTAACTGTAGAAAAGTGTCTATTGAAGAATTTCTGTAGCTAAACTAGGCTAAGTATGAAGATTTGATCAAAGTTTCTTTTTGCTTCTCAGAGATAAACTTGAAATAAACCTTTATTTTCTCAATCTACTTTTCCTCCCCCCTTTATATTTATGAAAGACAACCTAACATAGGTATTAGGAAAATGCAGGTACAATACTTGTAACTGAATTACATAAGATTTAGGCTTCATAGGAAAAACATTAGGACATGGGAAGATAGAACTAAAGTATTGAAAACTGATGAGAAGTTTTGGGGTGTTTTTTTCAATAGTTCTTTTCTATCCATCCATCCATCTATCTATTAAAAAATATTTGCTTGCCTATTTGATCTTGATAGCTACAGTATCCCAAAATATATAATATATTGATGCTTTCCTTTTGTACTATAAATACACACAAACACTATGAACCAACATATAAGTAATTATGTTTATTTTACTTTTGAATGTTAGTAAAGAACATTGCACAGATGGTTTATAAGATTTAATTAATAAAATATGACAAAATGCAAACTCTTATGTGTCAACTTATGCTAGTGTGAATTGTTTGGGTTAGGATAGTTTTGGTTTTAAATTAAGATTTCCTGAAGTATTTTCTGCAATGTCTGCTTCATAATAATTTATTTCTTTTAGCATGTAGCGTCTGGTATTGCCAAATCAAATGTTATTTTGACATTGATGAGTCTATGCTAGCAAATTCCTGCATACTTTCAACTTATGTCTGAAGTGAATTAGAGTTACATCCAGATAATTAGGATTTATCTAAAACTTTTGACTTTTTTATTGTTTTTTCACATACTTAATAGCCTTTCCATGTTTTAGAATAAAATATTCCACTTCATATAAGACAATTTGTTGGTTTAATTCATAATAGTAATTTTTCTGCAGTAGTAAATGGCCATTATTTGTAATAAGTCAACTCTGAATGAGATTTCTTTAGGTTTGCAAACTTCAAATGAACTGGTCTTTTTCCTTTTACCATAATATTTTGAAGCTTTTTATCTTGATCAATTTCCTTTTAACATTCCCTGCAAGAACATTTCACCAAATGCCATTTTTGTTGAAACGTTAGTGCACAACCAGATTCTTTGATCTTCTGCAACATTACAAAGTTTTATTCACAGAGTTGTCAGAAAAAAAAAAAAAAAAAAAAAAAAAGTCAGAATGCATGTAACTTATGCCCAAATTTGTTTTAGGAAATTAAGAAAATCAAGGAAAACTTGGAATACTAAGACAGGGTCAGATTCAGCTTAAACAGGTGCATATCAGGATTTAAAAACAAAAATTGTGTTTCTGACAGGATTGGATTGCTGATATCACTCTAAGATGCAGGAAGTAAAAACTACTCTCTCGCTCCTATAAATATGCTAATATTAAGTAAGTTGTTGTAGTAACTCCAAATGAAATAGGCAACTGCCAAGTATTTCAAGTGGAAGGTGTCTTGGAAACAAAATATATATTCAAAAAATATATTTCATCAGAAGCCAAGCGTATGTGCACTGACATAAAAGAGGTTGCATTAAATGACTAGGCATCTTAACACTAAGTCAGATTTAGTGCCAGAGACTCAGATTACATTACAAATCAAGACAAGGACCTAAGCCAGGTACCAGCAAAGGTCTTCTTTCAGTAACGTGGTAATATATCAGGAGTTTAAAGAAAGCTTGCACTGCATGTTAGAAAAGCAGTATACCTTGGTTTGTGGTTTGATCATCTTTCAAATTCAAATCATGTTGCACGGAGAGCATGTCTGAGGGAAATCCTTCAGAAAATGAGTCTGAGAAATAAATGTTTCTTCCCTGACTGTATGTAATCATTTATGGCAAGAGCAAAACAATTTAGCATCTGTTTAATGTAAAGTTTGTAGGCAAGCTACTTGACACAGTATGTTTAGGTAGTTTATTAGACTGTAGAAAGTGATGTAAAATGTAAATAATTTTACTAGCTGAAAAGGACATTGTCATATAAAATACCTGTTCTTTATTTGCTAAAGGAGAAAAAATGTTCTGACATATCACATTACCTGAGTGTATGACCACTTGGAGAAAAGACAACTCTGTCTGAGAGTTATTTCATTTGAATGAAATCCTGATTTTCTAAGCCAGCTAGAAAGAGATTGGTGAGCTAAACTTTCACAGTTAAAAATTGGTACCCATCTGAACCTTAACACCTGAAATTCCCCAAAATGGTAACTGTGTCAACACATGGCCTAACACATCTAACACATGGTCTTGGACACTTTGTAACAATGTCAGCATACTTTGAATCCTCTTTCATGTAAAATATATCTCTCAGGAATTATTTTGTTTCCATGCCTTTTATTAAAGCTGTCAATCTAAGATTGATTTGTAATATTAAGAATTGCAATTACCATTTTTTAAAATGTTCATAGTGTCTGAAATTTATGTGTGATATTAATGTAGAAAATATTAACATTCATAAAAGATTACTCGGTCATTTTCTGAATAAATTAAGCTCAACTGTGTTTCCATAAATTACAACACATTATTTATTTTATACAAGTTTGTCAAATTTATTCGGAATAATTTACTCTTCTCATAGTATTTCCTATGTTTAGTATTTCATTAAGCATAAATCAATATGTACATTTATATTTAAAACTGGAGCAGAGCTTTTGCACACAGAACTATTTTGAGTACTGCCTGCATTCATAATAGCAAGTAATAACAGCTCTTTAAAGTGTTGAACCTGTGCTTAAGCAAGGGATGTTCTCCATTCTTATAATGTAAAGTATTCTGAGGAAAATATTTTCATAAAATCATAGAATGGTTTGGGTTGAAAAGTAGATTAAAAAATCATCTAGCTCCCAACTCCTGACATGGACAGGAATACTTTCTACTAGACCAGTTTGTTCAAAGCCTCATCTGACCTGGTCCTAAACACTCCAATAAATGGGTTAGACACAGCTTCTCTATTCAACCTGTTCTAGTGCCTCACTACCCTTAACCACTCTGTGAATCTGTGATATAGCAAGGGGTGAAAATAAATAAGAATAGAATAGCATTTTTTGCTCATATGCAGTGTGGTTCACTATTACAAATAAATATTTTCCTATTATTCCTCTAAGTGAGGACCAGAACAGACTTATTAACATTTTGGGGGGGATTTTTTTTATCATTACTACATAATTTAATTTTTCCTCTTAAGCAAATGACTGTTCCAATGCCTTTGTTTCACAAATAACATTCTGGTTAACTTCTCAATCATCTACATTTAATCAGCTGTTGCTTGCTTGAGGCTGAGGTTTTCTTCTGATGGCATCTACAGTGGCTTCTACATCTTTTTGCTATCTTAAGACATTTTTCATTTTAGGACATTTGCCATCTCCTGCTCTTGTCAATATAGGCATGTAGGCTTTCTATCTCAAACACACCCAGTATTTAAGACCCCTTCTGTAAAACACTCCTGTCTTTGAATGCAAAGCAGTCCTTGTGCCCTCATAGAGTTGTTTCCCTCTGTTCACAATTTTTTCTCTTGAAGTTCCAAGTTATTTTCTTAATTCTTAAGTGCCTCTATCCCTTCAGCTTACAGAATACAAAATAAGGTCATAATTTTCTTGTGTTGCTAAGGTTAATCTCTGTATATCTAGATCACCTGGTGGAACCACTATGGTAACATTTCTTCTTGGAGATCATGTCTATAAGTGCTGATCCATGAAAGTCCTTCAAGCTACAGTTTCATGACCAGTTTACCAGAATAACTGCTGGCTTAGCATGATCATATATTGAACAGTTGATGTAGGTATGGACCTTGCAGATGACACTCTGTATTCCAGCAGACTTTTAGCTAGCTGCTTGCTTTTCATGATGCTACTGGTAGTAATTCCTAGAAAACTAGAATTTGGGTTGAAGATCCCTGCTGCTCCTACATTCTGCTTGCAAGTTAAATGGTTTTCACAGAAAGCAGATGTATCGAGCTTGTTTGTCAGTAGCCTTCTATTTATATAGACATAACAGTGTTATTAGAATTTTATAGATGATATTTTGGGTTTAGCATAAGAAGTCTAGGAATAAATCATATTTTTGCTTTAGCATTCATTAAGCTCATATGTCAGCAATCTGCCCTTAGCTTGGATAGAATATTTTTGTTGTCAGTCATTTTAATGGAATTTCCTAACAGTACCTGCTGCAGTGCCAGATACATTGACTGACTGCAAGTTCCACAGGGTGACTTGGTTCATCAGAACTGAAATGAGCAGCATATTGAAAATGTTGCAGAACTGTACTATTTCAGCCTAGAAAAAGTCTATTTCTGTATATCTCTGATGAGATAGTTCATTGTGTCGTATATTACAAAATTATAATTTCTACTGTATCACTCAGGTTCTTATTACGGGCAAAAGGAATATGACATATGTATGGAGGAAAAGATTAAAAATTAGCCTACTCTTAACAATTGATTCAAAACACAGCAGATACATTGTCTAGTTACAACAATACTAACACTCAATGCCCCCAAAATAACAAGAAAATCCTTGTTGATCACCATCTAGACTGCCTATAAAAGAAGTTATTCTATCCACCTTCAATGTTATTATGTTATGGCTTCCAGTGTTTCTCTGGATGACAGAGTTTATGATTTTTCTCAAGAAAAGAGTAGAGGAATTAAAGAAGTATTCAATGACCAGAGCTCTTTGGCTTGAAAACCATGATGCTTAAGGTTTTCTTTCTCAACAATAGAGTCCACTTGGGTATATTTTCCTATGTCCCAAGTGGACTATAAGGCTGTTACTTTCCAACAGGTTCACAGATTTTTTGGTAGTTGCACAACAGCTCACCCTAAATGAACTGACAAAAAGAACAATTCTTTGTTGTGTAGTGACTTCCTCACTTGGTTAGGCTTGAACACAAGAGGTGTTCACAGACCTTATAGCTGAAGTGTGTAAGTGACCACCTGGACAACAGCCACTCTGAAAACAGGTGACAATCAGCTCACACCAAGCCAGGCCTGGGTGAAACAGAGACCCTGTTCTGTCATGTCATAATAAAATTTAAGTCCTCTTTTAGTACTGGCAAAACATTTTTTGCTAGAACAAACAGCATCTTCTAAGTGTTGATGCCAATTTTATTGGTAAGTGATCAGGTTGCATGCAAGTCCTTCCAGGAAATCTGAAACTATAGGAAAGTTACAATAATGGCTTCAGAATATCCCTATACTATTATCTTTTTCCTGATTTCTGCTAAAGCTCATCATATCTGGGAACGGTATTCAGGTGCAGTATATACCCAGGGTATTCCAGCACATTTACCATACAGTATTGTTATACAGATGAAGTTATTACTGTATTCACTCATGCTAACATATAGACTTTCCAAGATGTAAGTACAAGGTCCAATGGAGCAAGTGCTGCCCAAGACTTCACTCCTTGAATGAATGGAATTCCCAGAATCATATAATATCCTCAGTTGAAAAACTCACAAATATCATCCACTTCAATTCCTGGCCCTGCACAGGACAGCCCCTAGAGTTACACCATGTGTCTGAGTCATTATTCAAATATTTTTTGAACTCTGTCAGGCTGGTGCTGTGACCACTTCCCTGGGGAGCCTGTTCCAGTGCCCAAACACCTGCTGGGTGAAGAATCTTTTTCTAATATCCAACCCAAACCTCCTCTGACACAACTTCAGGCCATTCCCTCTGGTCCTGCCACTGATTACCACAGAGGAGAGACCACTGCCTGCCCCTCCTCTTCCCCTCATGAGGAAGTTGTAACTACAATAAGGTCTGCCTTCAATCTCCTCTTCCCCAGGCTGAACAAACCAAGAGACCTCAGCTGCTCCTCTTGTGGCTTCACCTCTGCAGTACTCTGATATGGTATAGCAGTTTGACAGAGCTAGGAGTAGGGGCCATCAAAAAGCCATGAGTGAAATTCCATGGGATGGCTATAACACATGCACTGGTATAGCTTGGTCAGTCCTTTGACAAACTACAAAATAACATGGCAATTGTAGTGGAGATCATTGATTGTAGTTATCTGACTGCTTATGGATTTTATCTGATACCCTTACTATTCTTGAGCCAATAAGGTTGTTATTGTGCCTAATCAAACCACAGCCAGATTACACTTGTTCTAGCAGTTATCTCACCTAGAGCCACACTATTAGACTCCCAATTTCTCGCTGTTAGCTTTTTCCATTGATAACATAATCTCCCATCTCCCTTGCTCAAAATCATTTGAAAGTCCTTCACGTTAAAACTCTCTGACCTATTACATCTGGAACTTTGCTTTCTCTCTGTTACTATGGCCTTTTCTTCAGCTTTATTTTTGCCTTTAAAAGCTGTGATAGATATTATTATACTATGTTATAGTATTAGATATATTATACAGCTTAGATAGATGTTATAGTATTGAAAACTCTCAATTCTTTTGATTAATCTTAAAAAAACTCATCACTTGCAAAGTGTCCAGAAATTTCTGCCAATATTCAAATTCTGAAAAGATCACATTACTTGTAAGAACTTTAACAGTTTGGTCACTATTTATTAAGAAGAGATTAAAGGGCGACTTGATGTCAGTCAATTTTATATAGCTCAATTAGTGGCCTCTTTTATTTGATTGAGGATTTTTTTTAGGATGTGGAAATGAGACAAATTTGCATTCAAAATAAACATGCTATTAAAAATTAGCATAATTAAACATTCAAACAATCTGAGTAATTACCTGTTTTCCACAATTTTTAATCTTCACTTTCAGATGAAGTGTGTTGACAGAATCATTTTAATTCAACGAAAAATTTGAATCTTGAAAAAAGTATATGTTAAAAACCTTTTTTTAAAAAAAAATTTGTACCAGACTGTTGTATTCCTTTTACGAATGCTCTCCCCCCAAAACCCCTCCCCCAGAAACTGTAACCTGGCCTGAATTACCTGCCCCTTTGAGTCTGACCTATGGCCTTTGGCCAGGTAACTTGACCCCAACCCCAAAGGTGATAAAAACCCCTCTCCCTCCATGTGCTCCCCCCTTTTGCTTCTTGGAATCCCTTCATTGAAAATAAAGCCTTGGAATACATCCTGAGGTAAGGGGCCTCTTTTGAAATGCTTCACCCTATCTTGTAGATTCCCCTCTCCCAAAATCCCCCTAAACCTGAGCTAGCAGCTTGTGAAGGGGGGGGGGGGTGGAGGAGAAAGGGGTATCTTCACCAGACATCAGACCAGATTATTCTTTGTCATGCTGATAGCTAAAAGTGCTAAAGCATGAACAAGAAATCATAAATGCTAATTCTTGTATTTGAAGTTTGTCTCAGTTTGGATCTTCTATCTAATGAAATCTGATACTTTAAGCTCTCTAACTTAATGGTAGGTTTCCTATCACCCTAAAATGTTAATATTTCATTTAATGTTCAACATTAATATATAACATTTCAGTATTAGAACATGAGCGGTATTTTTTACCTCATTTGGTGCTTCAGCTTTTAGTAAACTTGAGGTTTTCTTTAAGGGGCAGATTAGTTTATATGTTTATAAAAGATGTGAATTAATTTATCAGAATTCCTTATTGAATTGTAGAAGTAAAGCGATGGCTGATAGCAGTTAATGTGCCTGACCAATGAAGAACTTTTTAGAATAAAGAATAATTAGATACATAAAATAAGTTGAAAATATGCATATTTCTCCTTCCTTTCTCTGCTCTTCAACCAGCTGTAACATACAGAGGTCTTAAATAATAGCATAAAAAAAAATTATTCTTTTATCATTATTATTATTATTATTAAGTATTATTATTTAATAATAAATTATGGCACATATTTTACCTTAAATCCCATTAAACCACTTGCAAGACTTCCTTTATTTCAGTAACTGGATTTCATGCCATTTTTTACTTCAGTACTGCTTCCTTAAAAAAGAGAGTTAACAGAAGGAAGAGGAAATGACATTCAGAATAAAATACAAAAGAAATAAATTAAGAAAAGTCTTAGTTATGCCAATGCTATAATGTTTTTTTCCCAGTCAATATTGCTGCAATATTCAGTAGGAAAATCAAAACAAACAAACAAATAAAGCACAGACTCATCAAATTATAAATGATACTATATGCCATGATTAAAATGTTTTGCAATGATTCAATAACATACTTGTTTTGTTTATTTCTTGTGGCGGTCATACCTTAACTCTGTGTTTAGAATGAAAACTTTTAAGGTTGTTAGAAAGCATTCTTGTAGTTCTTAGAAGGGCTAAATTCTTTAATATATAAAGGAAATAATAATATGATGTAGTTAAAAGGAACAATAAAAACAAAGAGCAAACAACATATATTGCATATACTATCTACGTTCTGCCTAACAAGGCAATATATCCATGTTGCTGCAGTATTATTTCTATGTAGATTCGTAAACTCATTACCAGCCATTAATTATGTATTTATTTAAGCAATTAACCATGAAAGTGGCTTTACTGTCAGAGATATGATGTGCAAGCTGAAAGTAATTTGGTTAAAGAGGAACAGGAATTGCTTTCTGACCAGGACAGATATTTTGTTAGCAGTGTCATTAATTACCCTGATAGGTTTTTACACGAGGACTCTGCATCCAGAAATTTTGCTGGTTTTCCTCTCTCTCTCTTACCACTAGAAAAAGAAATCCATTTTTTTTTTTTTTTTTTTTTTTTTTTTTTTAAACTGCCTTTACTATTTGTGATAGAATCATAGAAAGGCTTGGGTTGAAAAGCACCTCCAAGGATCATTTAGTCCAATATCACTGACTTGGGAGAGGGCTTAATTGGATTCTAGCTTTGTTCAAAGACAGCATATCTCAATTCAATGCTTCTTATGAAAAAAAAAAAAAAAAAAAAAAAAGATTCCTACTATTTACATTTTGGGTAGTATTCTTTGAAGTAGCAATATTTATGTCAGCTACATTGAAAAATTGCTGCAAGAATAATCACTTTGCATAAAGATAGATCTAATAGACTTAAAGAATGCATAGGACAGAAGAAAATATGCTATTCTTAAAGCTGGATGAAGAGCAATTAAATTTTATGGTGTTGTCTTGCAGACTAGCACAAATGAAATTAATGGACTAAGTATGTGCTTAAATACATAAAAGATCAAGGTCTAAATCTGTTTTATAGTCTGCCAGCAATTTTACAAGTCAAGTACCTCTTATTCAAGTGTCAAGAGCCTATTATTCAAATGTTGGTCTAGACAAATACTGCTATTCTCTTTCTGTGAAAGTAGCAATAAGTAAATACATAAAAGAAAGCTAAATGAACGTTTAAATGTTATTGGCTTCTAAAGGAATAAAAGATTATGTGCTTTAGTTTGGGGGTTTTGAGTGTTTTTTGTTTGGTTGATTGGTTTTGGTATTGTTTTTTGTTGGCTTTGCTTTCGTGGGGGGAGAGGTTAATTTTTTAATTAATAAAAAAAAAATTATTGACATGGAAAATTGAAGGTCTGATGACTCAAGAGTACCAATATTACTGTATATACATTCTGTAATTGTACCATACAGCACCATATTGCTTGAACATTATTAGATTCTCCACGATTGAATTCATTTCAGTTGGAGGATTCTACTAGACTGCAGAAGCTAGGTATGTTATAATTCTATTTTTTTAATTCTAGGTTAGACCACTTATGCTTTACACCAGTGTTATAAAATAGGTCACATATAAGAAATTACTGTCATAATAGTTCTATCAACAACAGTTGCCAGCGCTCAACCCAGTACATTAATATTCCAAGCTAGCTATAAATAAAACATTAAGAACCACAAGCAAATAATTTATTAAAAAATATATAGTCTTATTAAATAACAAAAAACCCCATATTAATCTAGATAAATTCATATTGTCCAATAGCAGATAGGTTCAATTACAGATAAAACATGATGACACCTACCCTTTTCATACTACTATAATATGATTAAGAAATAACTAAAAACTACTGAAAGCTATTTCATTATGAAAACAGCTAACAAAATCAGAAATGCAGGCTCATACAAATGGCATTAAAATAATATTTGAAAGGCTTTTTTCTTTTTTTTTTTTTTTTGCAAGACACCTGTGTCTTATCACTGAAATACTTACTGTTTTAGCAGAATTACTGATTTTAAAAAATCTGCTCATTTAAATTCAAAATACAAATTCTGAAAATGTGTGTATGTGATTTTATGAACAAATATTTGAAACTTCAGGCAAAGTGTAATCAGGGTACTTACATATTTTACAACTTAATAAGGCAGCAAATTATTTTTTTTACCTCAGAGTGAGATAAGATTGATTGCTCTGTAGATGGTATTGTCAGGTGTTGTTGAATATTGAGGTTTAAAATAGACACCACTCCATTTTTTTTTAGTTACACAGTATATCACTTTGAGAAAATTCACAAAGTTCCTATACATTTAACATTAAACTTTCATATTTTTACTGATATACATGGTAACGTGATTTTTTTTTTTTTTTTTTTGTGAACTTGGGTATGTACTGTCCTTGTAAATTGAGAACTTTTATTTTAACAAGGCAAAAGATTATAGAGGAAATGTGGTCCAGGAACTCAGCCACTGTGCTATCTTTCCACCCCCTTTCCTCACAGCTCTCATGAGGTGGAATAACATATGTGCTTCCTGACAAGTATGCAGCACACAGAGTAAGAAACACCTTTCCCACAAAAGGTCATACTATGCTATTCAATGCTACTTTCCTCATTAACCTAGCTTTTAACCAAGCTATGGTTCTTGCTTTAGGCATGTCCCTAGTTCTTCTCTATGGATACTGCTAGCACCATTAATTAATTCTGCATTTTTCAATTAATTGCTCACAATTTAAACAGACTAATATTCTGGGGATATTGAAAAGCATTATACTTTTATAATGACTTTTTTTTTTCTATTTTTTTTAAAGGAATCCTCTGAAGCACATATTACAGTTATTGGGAAAGACTGTAGTTGCAGTCAATGTTCTTATATAGCTGCAACAATTTAATATGGTGTATTAATCATCTGAACTTTGAACAGCATTTCTGGGAAAATACTGGTGATAGACCTCAGGTCTCCAGTACTCAGCAAAGGTGAGTCCAAGATCATCTGTGTTGTCAGCTCAGTTTGCCCTTTCACTCTTTCTCCTCCACCTATCTCTGCAGTGACAACTAGTTTTCAGAAACAAGAATGTTTTGACAAGTATACTGCTGTTAGTAAAAACAATGAAATAATGTTGTGGTGTTATGATAAAACAACACCCCAAATTTAAATATAACGATATTGTATATTTTTTCCCCATTAAGCAAACTGGAAAACATATTTTTTTATACATTTTTGACCTTTTTGACACTTCAGTTCTGTTTCAAACTGTAGTTATATTCCCAAATTTTTATCTCATCCCTAAGAATTGTTAAAAATCATTATCCACTTTAAAATGTGGCGTCTAACTTTCTTGAGTATATGATCTGCATGACAAATATCATTAAATGTCCCCTGAAACATACTGTGTCCCTTGCAAAATCAAGCACAGCGGGAGTACTGCAGCTGCACTCCATTCATGACATATTACAAAAAAAATAATTAAATTAAGCTTCATTGGGCAAACAACTATATGTAAGTGATTTGTAGATGTTTAGCTTTGCAGTCTTCTTTCTAAAGATGGAAATTCAGATTATCATTTCCCGTTCATCATGTATTCTATAATGTAAATGGAAAACAGGTTAATGACAAATTAAAATTTAGTACCTGCATACATTTATATCTATCTATCTGTATGCAAATACATAGATAAAGTGATATTGGACAACCTGTGGTAATTTTCTGATTCTATTTTTCAAAAGCACCTAGTAACATTAATACCTTTTAGTTTTAATGCCTTAATATCCAGAAGAGAATAAATTAAGTAGAGTCAATAAAGATTTTTGTGTAAGAGTTTTGTTTGATTATTTATTCTTTATTATTGACAAAGCACTCAAAAACTACCTGCTTAAGCAGGAATTCTTCACAATACACATATAAATAATTTTGACATTGTACAAGAACAGAAGCTTAAGAATTAATATTATTGTCAAACTCAGAGAAAGCAATCTCAAATAAATGTTATATTCTCTAGATTATGAGGGCCATATCGACCCAGCAGAACTGTCAGCAGGTGCTTTTTTGTTTTTGTTTTGTTTTTTTTTTTTTCATGGTTAAGATAATTTAGCTTATTATTTGGACATAGCATTAAAGAGAATTAGTCCCTCTGAAAGCCTTCCTTTTTAGTTTTGATTTAATGACTAGATTCTCACCTTTATACTTTTCATGAACTAGAGCTATGCAAAATTTATGCAATGCCTTCAGCAAATTAGTGATGTAGCAATCTTAAAATCACCCATTGTAATTATAAATATTATGTGAAGAAATAAGTATATTAGATATTATTTATGTTCAGTTTAGGTCTTAGTATATTCTTCATTTTCTAAACCTAATTTATTGCATTCAGTGTCTAGTACTATTGTTTCACTATAATCTATACATAACATTTAGTTTTGCTTTGTAGCACTTTAGTAATTAGTGGCATCAGAATAATGATTCATGAAGATAAAGTATCTTTAGATATGCGTACATTTTTTGTTAGATCTGTGAAAAGAGTGAGTTAATAGAAAAGGTAAGCAAGGTAATATGTACTATGTCATTAACAGAACTTATATAACTTATTAAACATACATTAATGTAACAATATACCTTCCAAGATCAGGAGATAAAAGGGAGGAATGTGGGCAAGCCAAATGTCCTACTGTAGTTTTAAGCTTTTCTGGCCTTCATAGTATTAAATGTCAAAAAAAGTAATCAAGCACATATGGCTTCATCAACAAAATGAAGACCAAAAAAGCCCCCAAACCTAGTAAACATGAAAAAAAAAACCCAAAACAAACCAAAAAAACCAAAAAAAACCCCACCAAAAAACCAGAAGCTGCTGAGCATTAAGAAAACATTATTTACTGAAATTGCACATAGACAGATATGCTGATTTCTGCATGAAAAACTATAGCTAAGCAGCTTACACATTATTCTCATTTTTGTTGATGTTCTAGGTAGCAACACGTTGATACTATATAAAAAAAGATCTTTGACTTATGCCAAATGATTTATTATTAATGTTTTATAAAGTGAAAATACTGGTAGGCATCATTTTTGCAGTATTAAGCAAAACATAATTATTCCTACAAATAATTATAATATTTTAATCTAGTTTTAAAAATTCTTTCTTTAATTTTCTGTCTACTTTAGAACATTTAATTTATGCTCAGAGCCCATAGACACAAATAAATTGGTGGCACAAAACAACTTTCTTTGAAATCTACAGAATGAGTGCTATTTCTCTCAGGTATTGCAGGAATTATGACTGAAAAATAGAGCTACTTTTTCAGATTCATCTGTGAATATTTTTCTGGGAATAATTTAAATTAAGAATCTGTTCTTTGATAATAAGTAGTTGAGAAAGATATTGAATATGTTCCTAATTACTTGTTGTATGGCAAGCAGTTAAATAAGTTAAGATTTGTATTATTCTAATTTATCTGTTTCACCTGAAGCTGATAAACTCATAGATTTATACAGTAGCTGTCACTTTCTTATGTGTACCTACTGATGATTAAGTAAGAAGTTTCAAACACTTCAGCCTTAGAATCTTATTTATAAAATATACAAGTATTTCAACGTTTATAAGAAGTATGGATCAAACTTTAGTCAATTTTATTTGATCAAACTTATTCTCATACGTGACATGACTGCTTAATGCTTCAGCTTCATCTTAATTCATTCAATTATTTGCAAAATATTACATTAGGATTTCTAGAGGTTGCATAATTGGAGATTAGTGATAAAGATTAGAAAATGTGAGAATGGGAAAGCATGTGTGTGCTGGTTTAGTCTGGAGCAGAGGTAATTTTCTTCAAGTAGCTAGCATGCAACTGTTCTGCATTTGTTCTGAAAGCAGTGCTGATAACTTGGACGTTTTTGTTGCTATTGAGCAGCGCTGATACAGAGCCAAAGCTTTTCTGCTTCTCATCCCACCTCAGCAGCAAGGAGGCTGGGGATACACAGGATGCTGGGAGGGGACACAATCAGAACACCAAACTGACCACAGTGAAATTTCATGCCCGATGACATCCTGATCAGCACTAAGGAGCTGGGAGAGGAATTATGATGTGTAGGTGTTTAGAGTGATGATCATTTCTTCCTAAGCCATCACTAAGACTAATGGAGTCCTGCTTTTCTGGAGAGAACTGAGCATCTGCCTGCCCACAGGAAGTGGTGAATGAATTCCATATTTTGTTTTGTTTGCACTTGCAACTTTTGCTTTGCCTATTAAACTGGTTTTATCTCTATGCATAAGGTCTCTTACTTTTCAGATTTTCTCCCATATCTTGCTGTTAAAGAGGGAGAGAACAGTTGCAAGGTACTTGGTTGCTGGCTGGGATTAAACCATGACAGCCCTTTTTGGCACCCAACACAGGACTCAAATTGTTTGAGATAATGACAGGTTTGATTGGAAGGCCCTAGATCAAATTCATAGCTGTCATTGCTGTTCAACTATGAATTGCCTGGCTTCTGTGCTTGACATTGAGCTTGCTTGCCTTGCAATTAGTGTAGTGCTTCTTTTAACCTCTGCTTCTAGTCCTGTGTGCCTGTAGAGAACAGGCTGAATCTTCAGTGCGAATTCAAGTTGAAGGGGCTGTGACCTATGGATGACTTCATGTGTGAGCAGGACACGAGAAAGCATCTGTGACCATGGATAAGTTCATGCCAGAGCAGGTATATCTGAAAGCACCTGTGCTGTGGTTACCATGTCTGAAGGGCCTGTGTCCCAAGAAGTCCATACTGCAGCAGAAGAAGGCACATCACAAAGCATCTGTGTCTGTGGAGAAGTCCATGATGCAGCAAGTTCACCCTGAAGCACCAATGGCTGTCCATGAGGTCCTGCTGGAGCACCCCAAAGTGTGTGACCATCAATAAACCCAAAAACAGAGCGGGAACACCTGCAGAGGGATTGCAGCCATGGGTATGGATGTGTTGGAGCATGGTCATAGCTTAAGGGACTGTTGTGGTAAGGCCATGCAGGAGCAGTATCTCTGAAGGTGTTGTGACCCATGAGCAAGAACATGGAACATGGGCCTCTCTGAAACTGTGGCTGTGGACCAGTCCATGCTTCAGCACATATAGCCCTGAAATGACTGGCTCATCCATATGGAGCTGACCCACTGTACAATAAAACCACTCCATAGCAGGGGCAGGGGGAAGAATTCATTGTGATGCTTAACTCTTAATTTCTGATTCAAAAGCACCAGTGGTGCAGGTTATTATGGAAATTCCTTGACCATATAAGCTGGGATTTGAGCTGGATATGTTATGAATGACTGTAGCAGGAACCCCTTGTTTGCTAGCCAGATTAGGAGGAAGGGGAGGAGGTCATTAGTTAAACCCTAAACAGACTTGGAGTGGAGATTGCAGTATATAAAAAATTAATTCTATGCCATTCAAACCAGCACAGGACACACCCAGCATCACTACACTGAGCATATTATAGCAATACCTAGTATGAACCACATTAGTAGAGTGATTGCAATTGTGTATTTTACCAAAATTATTATTGCAATTGCTGTATTTTCAAAAAAAACCCTTACATTTTATTGCATTATATAGCATAATTTGTATTACTCTGCTAAATCAGAAATCTTCTGTAAAATCAACTATCTTTAACAAGTAAATGTGATATTAAATATTATATACTATACTCCATGCATGGAGCTAAAAGAACCTAGTCAGAGAGTATTAAAACTCTGTCAGAGGGCAAGAAAAAGTAGATGGTAATATTAAACAAGAGAATAGGCCAGAATTTTTTTTAGATATTCTAGATAATAAAATAATTTAACTATATTGGATATACTGGAAGAAAATTTTGTTCCAGCATTTTTTCAGGTTGCTGCACAGTAACAGGAGAAAAATCTCAGAATGACTCTAAGAACAAAATCACATTAAAATTACAAATTTAATATTTAAATACAGCTTAATAATTTGTGAGAGTCTAATGGGTAGCCAACAGGAATTCTAGATATATTTTGTTTTCTTTCTTAATTTCTTTTACTCTTATTTATTCTAGCAAAACCAGATCACCATTTTTAAAAAAACAAAAACATAAGCACTGCATGAAAACCATGCAGGTGTGGCAAAGATCTTTCAGAAGGTACAAGAATATCTACTAAAGATAGTTTTTTAAATGCTACAGCCCACAATACCTCCTCAGTTCTTTAGTTTTAAGTCAATTCATTATCACCAAATAAAGTTTACAAAGCTCTCTTGTACTCAGATCTATCAGAAAGACTGTCTAGGAATTACTAAGCAGTGACCTCATTTGACATGTTATTGATTTCAAATTGAAACTTAATTCCTAACTCTACAAAAGGACTGCAGTCCGGTCAACCACTACTGTGTCTAAAAGGAACTGTGAGTACTGTAAATAAATTTATTTTCTTGGCTATTACACTTGATGAGTTGAAAAGTCCTTTGGACATTGTCAAGTTTTTCAGTGTCAAATTTTGGAAAAGGTAACTGAAGATTTCCTTTAACTGTAAAGCAGAAGTTAAGGGAATAAATTTACTTTTTGTATGATACATACTCATTGCTACATTGTTATTCAGAAATAAAAAGATGGGAATTAGGCAAATTCAAGCAATGTTTAAGAAATTATGACACATTTGGACCTGAAGTGGGTACAAATCAAAAATAGTTCACTGTATATTCTGTCAACATTTTTCCATTCCTTCAAAGGTTTATTTTTCTCTTTTTCTTTTAATTGTTGCAAAGTTAATCCTATCCTAAGTGTTCATAAAATCCTTCAGGTTCAGTAGAGTTTGAAGCTGAAGACATTGAACCTCTGTCAGAATATGCCTCTCTAAGGTCTGGAAAGCAGAGACAGTTCTACAGTTTGAAAAGGCTGAAGGAAGATAATGCAGAGTATGTTGGTCAAACATCTTCCATACTAAATACATATGAAAAAGAACTCTCTACCAAAACTGTTGAATCTTTTCTCTGAATCTAAAGAAATCAAGATTTCATCTGTAGGACCAGAATTTACTTCATCAAAACAAATCACAAATAAGTCCATCCACATATTTTTGTCATTTATTATCAAGCAAAATCCAGTCCAAGCAACTGGGAAACGGAACATGTATACAACGGTTTCACATAATCAGGTGTCAGTGATGTTTTCAAGGACACAAGCAATAACTGCTGTGTTTGGACAGAGAAGAGACAAACTCCATTCTTAATAATGAATGTTTGCTAGGAATGTGTTACTGAGCCAGGTGCAATAAAATACAAAAAAATACAAATTAAGATAACCAATGTCAATATGTGACTAATGCTGTTCAAAATGCTAGACAGTGTGAGAACAAATAATAGAATAAGTGCAAGAACAACACTAGAACAGGTAGTGAAATATCATAGCAATCTCACCACCATGAAAAAAATAACCAAGCCAGTTAGGAATGCAGTACTGCCTTCTATAATTTGAAAGAAGTATGTAAATACTGTTAAATGACTCTGAGGCCTCTGGCAAAAAAATATTATTATGAAGAAAGTATGATCTAAAAATTGCTGAAGTAAAATACCTAGGAATCCTGATTTGAAAAAGCCAGGAATCTTTCCCCTACTTTGTGCAGAGTTCACCTGTCATCTGCAGTTTATTCCCAAATGGACTGAAATAATCTGCTCTGTACATGTTCTTAATAGTGAGTATCAGCTGCTGCATACTCTTGTGCCTATGCTAAAATACAGATTAACATGGTTATTTCCCCTCTAGTATCACTGAATGTATATGCTTCAGGGTTTCTTAGCAGAGAACAGGTTAGCAGAGAAGAGTTTAATACCTGGAAGAGCAGTAAGGAAACAGAATTTTTGTCATCTCGGCCCTGTCTTCAGGAAAACCTGTCTTCAAATACCGGTACACCAGATGAAGAGCAAATAAAGGTAATTTAATAATAGTTTCTCAATTAGTAAGGCAGATAAAAGTTGATCTATACATAAGTTGTAAAATCTGTTGAGAGTAAAATGTATGACATGAAGAATCCAAAGAGGGAAGAATTAGAATAGTGGTAATTACTTAAAATATTATTCAAAAAAGATAAAATCTTGAACAAGGATCAAACCAAAAGCTGTAGCAGGATTTTTTAAACTTATTTTATTTTTAATTTTTTACCATCTTTCAGAAAGCAGGTCTAAGGAATTTCATTGCTGGCCTTACATTCCAGTTAGAATGCAATAAAGAACATGATTATATAGCACTGTATTAACAAATTTAACAAAGCTCTTCTTCACCTGTTCCATGATTGCTGACCTACGAAGAAATTTATTAATGGCTAAAATTTTAGTGCATCTACTGTATTTAGCTTTTGATCAATATCAGGTCTTGTAACAGTCTTGACACAGAAAGACAGAGAAATTGCTCTGCAAACAAACTCTTAACTATGTGTCTGATAAGATTTATTTATTAAAAGTAGAAACTCCTGACACGGTTGTCATTATTAATTATCAGATCTTGTTAGATAGTCTGTGCTATCATTTGGGACTCGTCTTTGCTGATCTTACTTGTCTTGAATGTTACTTAATTCATTGATCATTCCTTGCATTGTTTAAACATGTTCTATTTGAATCCCTTTATAATTATTATTAGAGTCTCATCTCAGCCTCTTTTTATATTCTCTCTCAGTACATGATCTCATTAACAGTCATTATGACAGGTTTTGATCTCTGCTAACATTTTCATGCCGGCAATACATCATTTTATAGTTTTGTTTTGTTCTTTTCTTTTTTTTTTATTTTCCTTCACTTCCTTTTCCCACTTTGACTCTGAGGACAACAGTTTGATGTGCAAAACTAATGAATGCTAATATTTTGATCTGCAATATTTCCCAAAGATATCTCACAGGTGTTGATACTGATATGACTGATGTCTGAAATCAAATGTCATCCCTAATGCTGAGCTGATGACATGTGGCTTTCCCCCAAGAAAAAGACCTTTCTTCAGTATTGCTCAGGAAATATCTGATACTTGGAGCTGACTAGCAAGCAGAATGTTTTGGGTTTTTTATAACAAGGATATTTCACCAATATATATATATATAAAAACCAAAATCATCAGAAGTAAATTATATGCTCATCTGAAATCCTTCTCAGCATTTTCATTTTCTAGGAAAAAAATTTAATTAGATATCAATATTATAATTATTTGAATTTTTTTCATAAATTTCTGTTATTAGTAGAAAAATAGCAGCATTTCATTTGGAGGGGACTAGTAATGTTGAAGTAAATTAAAAATACCACTTTAGGGACAGAACTTGAAAAAACCCCAAAACTTATTCACACAGTATGGATTGAAAAGAAAACCATGTAAAGGAACATATTTTGGAAACCATAAGGGACCATGGCCAGGTGACTCTTTTATTCTGATTCCAATGAGACATAGCCTCAGACTCACTGGTCTAGATACTGGGGAAATATATCAAAATGTTCCATCTCAAAGAGTTCTGATCCAGAATTTATTGGCTTTGAACATCTTTTATTCCAATTTCACCATCATTTGCAGGCTTTTACAAACTGAGTGACTAAACATCTGTATCAAAAGTCTTGATATAGTAGGATGTTTTCTAGTGTTAATGTCAAAGAGATGAAGGATATGAATGTATCCTGGGCAGTGCCCAATGTTCTATAATTATCAGTATTACATTTGTTGCAGTGATACCTTCAGTTGGATACAGAGAGAAACCAAAGACTTCAGAGTGAGAAATATAGGAGCAACCAAATCAATCAAGAAAAAGTAAAATCTCTCTTCCATCTACCATTTTCATCTCCAAACACACATGTTATCTTGGTCTCTGCAATTCTGTTGCTGCTTTATTGGCTGTTGTGGCCAGATAACCCTAATACCAAGTGTCCCTGGCAGTCCACTGGAGGTATGGTATCACTTATGACCCTGGGCTATCAGGGACTGAGTTGCCATATAAGAATGTTGCTGCTCATGTCTCCTACTACCTCAAAAAAATTTTGATCTTAATGTATTTTCAGACTGTTACTGTTTGGACCACATCACCTCGGATCATCAATTTTGGTGCTATTTCTCTCATCTGCTGTCATTTTGAATATTTTCCATTCCATTTCTTTTGTGTCTCCATACTCAGAAAAACTGTGGTTTTCATGTCTTTCCCTTTTTTCTACTGAAATGACTCACTACTTTTTAAAGTTTAGACTTTGAGTTAAGATTTTATTAAGTGATTTTAAAATTGCAAACATAAAAATGCAAAAACAATGAAAAGGACAAACTTATGATGAGATGTAAAACTGAAGCAGTGTCTCTTGTGAATCACAACTAGAAAAAGAAAATAACTAGATGAAAAAAACTAACAACTAAACCATTCACAACAGAAAAAGAAATTCAATAAATCAGTCAGTCCAGGTAAAATTGAAACAGAGAATCAGACATAAAAGAATAAAAAAAATTTTTCAGGACACTGCAATAATAGCAACCAACTTTTAAATAAAGTAAGTGCAACAGAGGACAAGTGAAAATATTTATCCCTTCTTGACTCCCAAATGGACTCTATTTAAAAAAAAAAAAACAAAACCAAAAAAACCCAAACAAAACCAAACCCCCCCAAAAAACCCCCAAGAAAACAATATTTTATTATACCTTAATTCAAAGTTAGTCTGAATCATCAAATCACTTTTCATCATATTACACAAAGCAATTCAAACTTAATAAGGTGCGTTTGTTGTATTAGAAGAACAAATTGACTCATTCACCTTCTTTTCTCAAAAGTTTTTTTTATAGAGTATTATTATACCCTTCCTCCCCAAAATTCTCATATACAGAGATGTTCTTGTGAAAATATGCTCCAAGTCTCTCATTGAGAGGACTGTCACAATTTTCATAGCAGCCATATGCTTCTTGTTACTGTTACAGGCAATTAAGTCTCCATCCTTCTTTTTTATCTGCTTCTTCTCTTTATACAAAGAATGACATGCCTTGTTTTGCTAAATTATAGCTTGTCAGCATGCTTTGTAACAGCCAAGAATCCTTGAAGAGACAGACAAAATACACAGGCCTAGCTTTCCTTAACAGATACAAGTAAACTCTTTTTTATTATTATATATACACATGAAAATAATTATGATTATTTTAAAAATTAGCTGATACTTTGGGTGAATATATTTTTGGTAAAAAATGCAGTGAAAGAACAGTGACTTGAATTCTTGAGAGATTTTTCACAGCCATTTCACAGCCATTGTATACACTCTGATGTTAATATTTTCACTCTTCGGTTCTAACATAATTTGTGTTAAAATATTTTATATTTTAAATATAGAGTTATTATATTATACTAATGTTTTCCCAGTGTTTCTAAAAAAAACCCACTTATATAACCTACTTTGTGCCTTGCAGCAAAAAGATATTGATTTTAAACAGATGGAAAACTCCAGAAAGGCTGATTCTCAATGTTTTCTTAACTTCTGTTTGCATAAGAAATGACAAAAAGATCAATAAGTAAATTGAAGTATGGCAGTTTTGAAGTTGGATGTCTCAATTTTGCCAGGGGATTCTGACTGGTATACTTCAGCAATATTCTGTGCTTTATTCAGATTAATCAGATCATAATAAAAAAAGACAGCTCTTTAAAAATCATCTGATTTTTTGATAAAAATATCAGTATATTTGTTTGGAATTTAGGGAAGATAAAATCCAGAGTATACCTGGAAATAAGGCAACAACTGCCTGCATGCTACAGAGATAGGACTATGAAAGTCAGAATATTTGTTTTTACTTTTAGAGTAATAGGCTTTTGATATTATGCTGTCGGCAGCCGCTTCAGACAGGTTAACATTTCCTGATGTTGAGAACATATTTTAAGTGCTGTCTAAGAATAAAATATGAAGTTTCTTTTACAGCACTTTTTGATTTTATTAATATTTTTTTAAACAAAACTTCAACTAATTGATTTTGAAATTTAAATCATGTGGTTTGTCACTTGATACAGTTTCATCTATAAAACCCTTCTATTGATTTGAGATCAATCACTGATATTTGATTTTACTCTAATTTCAGAGTTTATTCAATCTTGTCAAATTTTTCAAGTTTCCATTTGAAAGCAATGTTTCTGCATGCTAACCCTTAAAAAACCCCAAAACTTTTATTTGAGATGTGAGCAGAAAGATATTTCTGTTCACAGAAGTTTAGCAATTAACCAAAAAAAAAAAAAAAAAAAAAAAAAGTGTTTTCTTTCTTTTGTTCTGAAACAGACACAGATTCTTAAGTTATTTTAAAAGTTAGGTACAATTCTATCAGTGAGAAATCTCAGTACTCAGTTGCCATGGACTTCCTAGTCCTTTAGGTGCCTGCTCTGGTACTGTGTAATTGGAATAAAAAAGGATAAGGTTATTTAGTAAAAAAACCCCTAGACTGTCAAAGATCCTAAAATTTCAAAACATCATTTCCTGGAACAAACTTGTTTCTGACAAAAGACCAGATGATGAGTGGATGGATGAGAAGGCAGAAAGCAAAGACCTGTGGGTGGAATCTGTTAGTGAAAGAATTAAAAAATCTTTCTAGGTGTTTCCAAGACATTGTGAAGATTGCCAAGTATTTTCTCTCATTAATCAGCTGGGAATTCTGTAATTTCTTAGAATGTTTTTCTCACCCTAGTATAATCAGGACTTCATTTCTCCACAAAGGAAGAATATTAGTCTCTCGGGTTTTTGTGATCTAAACTTTTAATATCTACAAACCATCCCCTCTCCCATTCTCATGTTAATTTGTTTTCTGTACACTGTCCAAAACTTCTTTACCTTTTTTGAAATACAGACTGCAGAGGTATTCTACCTAGATAACCAAGTCTAATCATATAACCAATATGCATGACAAAGTAGATTGTATGTGCAGGATTTCCTTTCTCTTTACATATTGATGACAGAGGAAAATACTGATTATTTTCTACTTATTATTAATGTGCACATACAGATCTATCTAAGAAATATCTCACTAAAATCTCAATTAATTTTCCTATATAAGACAAAAATTTATTTAATTGTTTACAGAACAAGAAGGCATAAATATTTCAAGTGAAATTCTTTCTTAGAAAATTTTTGTCTCATGACACATATTAGAAAATTGTTATGTTTTTCTCTCAACCTACTATAAATATAGTGTAAAATGAGTTGTAGTCAAAACTTATGCACTAGACTTAGTGAAAAAATAAGAATTTTGTGGCTTTGCATTTTAAATTTTGCAAATTTTGCAAAATTTAAACCACATTTCATAACAATTTCTTTAGAGATATATTAATGCTAGTGAAAAGTCAATAATAAATCAATCATTACTATCTCTCATAGAATTCTTCTGGACAAAATTTTCAGCAAACAGCTGGATAAACTCATCATGTGATGGGTGAGCAGCTGGCTCTCAGGTCAGGAACAGAGGGTTACAGTGAATGGGGTGACATCAGAGTGGTGATCTGACACTAATGGGGTTCTGCAGGGCTCCATCCTTGGGCCTGAGCTCTTCAACGTCTTTATAAATGACTTGGACACAGGGCTGGAAGGGACTGAGCAAGTTTGCAGATGATACAAAAAGGGATGAATTTTTGACTCCCTCAAAGGCAAGGAGGGAGAGGGAGGTCTCTCCTGCAGAGAGACCCAGACAAATCAGAGAGCTGAGCAATCACCAACCACATAAATTTCTACAAGTGAAAGTGCTGGATCCTGCACCGGAGATGGGACAACCCTGGATGGTACAGGCTGGCGAATGAGATGCTGGAAAGCAGTGCCACAAAAAGAGATCTGAGGGTTCTGGTTCATGGCCAGTTGAACATGAGCCAGCAGTGCCCTGGCAGCCAGGAGGGCCGAGCATGTCTTGGCATGCATCAGGCACAGCATCACCAGTCGGGCAAGGGAGGGGATTGTCCTGCTCTGCTCTGACTTGGAATGGCCTCACCTTAAGTCCTAGGGGCAGTTCTGGGTGCTACAATATAAAAAGCATATAAATTTCTTACACAGCCTCTAAAGGAGACCAATGAAAATGATGAAGAGCCTTGAGGGAAAATCATACAGGGAGCAGCTGAGTCACTTGTTCTGTTCAGCCTGGGGAAGAGGAGATCAAAGGCAGACCTTATTGCAGTTACAACTTCCTCGTGAGGGGAAGAGGAGGGGCAGGCAGTGGTCTCTTCTCTGTGGTAATCAGTGGCAGGACCAGAGGGAATGGCCTGAAGTTGTGTCAGAGGAGGTTTGGGTTGGATATTAGAAAAAGATTCTTCACCCAGCAGGTGTTTGGGCACTGGAACAGGCTCCCCAGGGAAGTGGTCACAGCACCAGCCCAACAGAGTTGACGAAATATTTGGACAATGCTCTTAGTCACCTGATGTGAGGATGTCCCCACTATATGGGGACAGGAGTTGGACTGGGTGATACTTGTGAGTCCCCTCCAACCCAGAATATTCTGTGATTCTGTCAGACCTACTTGAATTTTAGATCCACTCATGATTTCAAGCCCAAGAAAGGATGAAAATAGATCTTTTTCTGTAATAGTGGAAAACACTAATGAGTTTTGAGGGAGGAGATTAGGATACACAACTGGAGACATTGTGTTTACTGAGAATCTCATGCATTAAAGTTGCCACTGAGATTATAGTAGGATTCTAAATAACATAACATTCTTGTATGATTTCATAAAATTCTTTCTTCCTGTCTTCTGCTATGCACATAGTCAGAAAATATGTTTTATGTTACATAAAATATTCAGGTGGTAATTTCTGAAGGGACAGAAGGAAAATAGTGCAGAAAAAACCCAATAAAGTTGTGATTCTGAATCTACCAGCTCTTTCACAACTGTACAGATGAAAAAACTAGAGAGGTATTTGTGCTTTCATAACAAGTGTGGTACTTCATCCTGCATAGTGTAAGAATAGAAGATTTATTATTTAGAGAAACTTCCAAGGACTTCTCTAAGCCCAACTTGTGTTCTCAGTCTTGGTTCAGGAGGTAAAAATCATCACTTTAAAAAACCAAACTTTTAAGTGCAATCCTAGAACATCTGACTTTGGAAATGTCAACTTAAGACTTTAACCTTGTGACTTAAAAACTCAAAGCAAGTAGGTACTGAACTGTCACTAAGAGTGTAAATATGTGAAAGAAGACACTAAAAATCCAGGATAAGAACTCTTGCCAACCACATACTTTCTTGAATTATACATTAAAACAGCTAATGCTATAAGAGTATCATCTTGTGAGTAGCAAGGTTGAGAAAACTACAGAGCAAAGCACATCACTTCTGACACCTATGTTGCAAATGAGATGACAGTCATAAATTGATTTCATGAAAAAAGGACTGAAGTTGCTATCTGTTCACTCATTAAAATTCCCTCCACTTTAATAATCAGGATTACCTGATATTCTGAGACCTGTAAGAGGTAACACCCTTTAGAAAAGTGCGTCAGGAATTTAGGTAAATCTAACATGCATAGTGAAAGTAATGAAGTGTAATTAGAATACGAAGTTAAAATTGTGTCTCTTCTTAACTTTTCTCAAAATATGAAATATATTCATTTTCTTTGAGGTTAGTAAAGCATTGCAAAAATTCAATAGTTCTTTTAGTCATTCAGAGTGAGAGTACTAATTAAAAATTTCTAGGAAAAATATATCCTGATTAAGTTTTACTCCTATACTAAATTTCCAAACAAAAGACTCCTCATTTCAACATTATTCTTAACAGACAAGGATAGTTGGAATCATCAGTCTTCCCTTTTCAGGGTTTGCTTCTGTAATGGAATTTACCCGCCTGCTTTTTCTCTGCTGCACACACACTGCACACAAATATTATACAAAATAAAAAAAGATAATGTTTTGGACAAAAAAATATTATTGTACCTTATTGTTTATATTGATTGTGATAGACAAGAATGCCTAACATAGTTTGCAAATTCAAATGATAAAAAGCTGGAAATATTTAGTGGGATGGTTTTTAATACTTATACAGAAAATAAGTGTTGTCCCTCTGTTCAAAAATCCAGTAAAATGCTTGAACAAAACTGAATAATTCTATGCACAAGTTCGTTAATCAGAACAAACTCACGTAAGATATTTTATAAAATTTTGCTGATTAATAATATCTTACCCTATCATTGCTAACAGTGTAAGAGTAATCATGTTTCTAAATATGTTAACTTCCTTGAATTATTTGACTTTTTTTTGGATAATTATATGGGATTTTAAAAATAACGTTAATCAATACAACTCAATTAACTTCTGAATTTATAGCTGCCCAAAAGATACACACAAATAAAATTAACTAAATTATCAGAATGGCTGGCAAGCTGTCTGTTGGGAGTGATGATCAACAGCCTACTGAATATGAGCCAGTGTGTGACTAGGTGGCTAAGAAGTTCAGCAGCACCTGTCCTGTATCAAGAATAGTGCAGCCAACAGGACCAGGGCACTGATTGTCCCCCTGTACTTGACATTGTTCAGGCCACACCTTAAATCCTGTGTTCAGAACTTTGGGCTCCTCAGCACAAGAAAGACATTGAGGTGCTGGAGCAGATCCAGAGATGGGCTACAGAGCTGGGGAAGGGTCAGAGCACAAATCTTACAAGGAGCAGCTGAGAGAGCTGAGGTTGTTCAGCCTGGAGAACAGGAGGCTGGGAGGAGGAGGGAATTATCTTCTCTACAACACCTGAAAGTAAGTTCTAGTGAGGAGGCAATTGGTAGCATTAGATTGCAATATATTTTGCAATAATAAATTGCAATGGTAGCAAGAGATAGGACAAGAGAGAGTGGCCTCAAGTTGGGTCAGGGGAGGGAAAATTTCCTTACCAAAAGGGCAGTGCATCATTGGAGCAGGCTGTCCAGGGAACTGCTTGAGTCTTGAAGGTATTTAAAAGATGCATAGATGAGGCACTTAGGGACATTGTTTAGTGACAGGCTTGGCAGTGTTACTCTAATGGTTGGAGCTGATGATCTTACAAGGCAAAAACAGCAAAATGTTTCCATCATGACTGTTCTGAGAGAGTGGAAAGGAGTGAGAGCAATAAAGTAGTATTTATCAGCTGTTATTATATATAAAAGGCTGAAATTCACATGTACTGCCACTATATTATGTTGCCTTTAAAACAAAATACATAGTTTTCATGTTTACATTTAATTAACCTGGTATTTGCTGGGTGGGCTTGTTTTGGTGTTGAAAAATGCATTGTTTTTCTAGGATTAAAGTCAGCTATTTCTTGGTCTAACATAAGCAGCACAACTTGTAAGTATGGGATTTTTCTAAGGACATTTTCATCTCATTTGCTTTGCAGAAACTAGATTCTAGTCCAGAGCTTTTGAAGATAAAAGAGATTTAACTTTCTTAGGTTAGCATTGATTTTAAGACACTCCTACATCAAACCATTGTCTCCTATATTATTATTGCTGTAGAAAACCAATGAATGTATTCAGCAGCTATGTCTATTACGTTTGTTATATTTATACTCAGAAATTACTAAAAATATATAATTTTGCACCTACAAAGTACCATGGGATTTCTTTAATGCTATAAAGGTGTGACAATGATGATACTTCTAGCACCTGTCATACCGAACACTGAAATATACCATAGGAATATAAATTGTTTGTTCCAGCATAATGAGTTTTGTCAGATGTTAAGACTTTCCAGGTTTACATTTTAATGGTTAAATTTCAACACGGGTTGAACAATATAAATTAATCTTTTGAAGTAGGCTAAATTACTTGAGAAAAATGTGATAAACCTGCAAACCTGACTCACAACTCTTCATCTCTTCTAGAAATTGCATTGTTTCCCAGGCCATAGAGCACACTACAAATTAATTTTGACTTTGATAGTAGGGTACACAAAGTATTTAGAGACATAATTATCAAGAGACTAAAACTGTTGGAGTTCTTCACTCCCATATGTGTTTCCCCCGATAGGGGAGGCCTTTTCAAAAGTCCTTGTTAAGAAGAAGGCAAACTGCACTGTTGGTTTTTCTAGTTCTTCAGGTTGTTTATTATTTTCTTATCAGCAGTTTCAGCACACCAGGCTTTACAACAGCCTGGCACTCAGAAGAAAAGGCACCAAAAAGCCCTGAACACACAGATTCAAAGCTCTCTTAAACATAATTCACCCAATTATCACCAAAGACATACATTATTTCTCGGTTTCTTCCTATAACTAACTGTATTTTTAGTCACATGATACTATACTGCGGCAAATTCTAACCAATAGTTCTGTGTTCCAAACACTGCAGAACATGGAGCAGATGAAGAAGAAGGAAGAAACCTGAAAACAACAAGAATCCTCCATCTTGTCTTCATCTGCTTACCATGCTAACAAACCCAAAAATCTAAAATTCTCACCCTGTAATAAATTACATATTATGCTATTATCTAATTTATATTCTTGAAAGTTCTGCTACATCCCAGAGCCTGGGAAGCCCTTTCCATGGTCAAAGGATGAAAGCAGTGTTTGTCAGAGAGTTTGGATCCCTTAAAACATGCAAAGGAATATTCTCTGCATTCTGAGTTCCAACAAGAAATGACATGATGGGAGACCTTGAAAGATTCTGAACTGTATAGCTAAAATATATGAAAGCCATGTATACAAGCCATGGGAAGACCTAAATATGTTATTACCACTCAGAAGGAAATCTTGAAATTTACTATAGGCAACCATCTGAAAACATCTCTTGAAGCTACTACTACTTCATGTAATAGATGCATTATAAAGGATCTCATAATAGGATACTGATAAAGCCAAGGAAGTATGATAAGAAATAGGGAATTGTTTTGAAGCAAATGAGACTGAAATAGTAAGACAAAGTAGTAGATGAAGGCTACTGGAAAAGTTAATAAAAAAAGGAGTAATCTACCATAACTGAATAGATTTTGACTATTTGTAATTTTCTGCAGTAGTTGAATTAGAGTGCATTCAGTGAAATTTTTAACAGGAAGCTTCTAAACCTTACAAAAACAAGTAATTCTTCACATGCTCATAAATAGTAGAAGTCTGTCACAGGATGCTATACAGACCAGATGTATAAATGAGTTCCAGATAGTTTTTTCAAATTCATGCAAACTAATATAATCTGCAGAATAAAATAGCTTTTTTTGGATATTATCTCAATTTCAGCACACTGTTGAAATACATGATATTATCCAAATATGCTTTCTCAAAAAACAGGTGCTCCCTACAATAAAAGAGATGGCATCTGAGCAGGAGGGACTTCTATTTTACTGAGTATTGCCAAGTTCTTCCTAATCACAAAATTAGACATCAGAGCAAATTTTTGTCACATAAGTATGTAAAGCTATTGCAGAGCTGCAAGAGACTGCTTGGTTATTATTTACTTTTGTAAGTATTACTATTACTTAATGGAGTTTTTTTTCTCTGAATAAAAATAACAATGTTCAGAAATGCTGTCACAAGTTGCATCCAGTGTAGAGAAATAATATTAAGTGTTAAGGAACTGAACTCATCTAGAAAATTTATAAAAGACAGGGAGGAGTGCAAGGATGGGAAGGTGGCCCAGGGCAGGCAGGGCTGTGCCACCCTAAGAGAGGAACAGAGCAGAGCAGGATGGTCACAGCAGTGCACAACCAGCACCAGGCAAATGGGAGGTGATGAGTGAGTCCAGGACCAGTCTGGGGAGTAGAGTCAGCACATCAGGATGGGCAGGAGCAGGACTGAGCTGGGGGACACTGCCAGGGTTCAAGGCGGGGATGTGACAATCAGATCTGAGCTTAACTCCAGCCTCTGAACAGTGTAAAGGAGGGAGTGTTCATCCTAGAAAGGGGTCAGAGGAGATTAACTGGAGACATTTCCCAGTTATTCCTAGTTACCCTATGTGGATAAAGAGTAAACAATTTATTATTTTGGGCCATTTATGCATTTAATTTTCCCATCAACAAGTTGTAAGTTTCAAGCTTCTTAGTATTCATAGTTCTTGTGACTGTTAATATTTTTCTGGATGAATTTTTTTCACTTAAATGTATGTATATGTTTTGTAAAGGAAGCACAGTTAGCAATTTTTCCTTTAAGTCTTCTGATTTTCCCTATCTTTTTAGCTCAGTAACTTTCTTTCATAAAGAACTATTTATTTTTAAGATACCAATGAAGAAAAACATAGTAGGTGCAGCCATCAAATGGCAATATCATTAAGAGTTCTGGCTTACAGTGTGAACTTCTGTGCACTCATGGCAGCCAGATATAATTAATATTAATCAAATAATTAAATTTAATTCAGCCTTCATTCTCTTGTCATGACAAGATTCCAGAACCTGTCATGAACAACATTAGAATAATCAGTTAATTCTGTTAAGATGTGCTGAAATTTTACTTTAAGAGCACGCCATGTCCCTTGCTTAGTTAATTCTTCTGCTCAGCTCCTCATAACCCCTACATGCTGAATTAGCTCAGTTTTCTATAGTCAGACTCCTCTTTTTCTGCAGTTCTACCTCTGAAGCTGCTAAAAGGTCACCTAAAGATTCTCACAACACAGAAATACAAAAACTTGTACCAAAAAAAAAAAAAAAAAAAAAAATCACTGCTGGATTTTTTTCTGCTTGCTTTTATATCATCACTACTTAGAAAATTCTCTTTGTCGCTGCAGCAACAGCTTTTAAGTTCCACATTGTGAAGACAAACGGCACCCATGAGAAGTTCCCCAAAAAGTGTCACTGCTGCTGGGCCAACATCTTAATGCCTGTTATCAGTGTGGCTTGGCTGCTGGAGCTGGGGACCAGCACAGTGTCAGCACGGCTGAGGGCATCCCTCTCCTGCTGGCAGCCACTGGCCGAGGCTCCCAGGCAATCTGCAATGACCATCACAGCCAAAGCCAAACCCCTGCTCATGGGGTCTGTGCTACTTTTTGTGGAGATGTTGGCCTTATTCTTATTCCCTGCCAGAGAATGTATTATTTGCAATGCAGGCTTAGCCTCACTGTGGGCTGGAAGGCATGGAGCTGTGGCAGCCTTGTCTCTGTTGGATGCTTCCTGTTGGCCAATTTAACAAAATCTCTACAATTCTCTGCTATATACCACGTGCTATCCAATAGCTGCTCCTCTCACGCTTCAGAGACTGTGTAATTTAATGTTTTTGTCCAAGTGCAGTTTGGCTGTTTCCTCACATTCACAACAATCAGCCATTTCTGTGGTCTGAAACTGCTCTTTCTGATAGCAATGAGAACTTCTCTTATATTTTAAATATATTTCTTTCTCTCACTTCTTTGCATTGTTTTCTTTTCTAAGGAAAGAAATACAGCTTTCTCTAAGCATGGCCTTTGGATTAAAACAAAATTTTTGAGAAATATTTTCAGTTACAGTATTAGACTGCATGCTCAATACTTGAACTATCTTAAATTTACTTAGACTAAGCGTTTATACTGTATTCATCAGGTAATTTAATTATTTGATGTCTAAATTATACCAGTTGTACTATGACCAACATGTTAAAAGATTGCATTCACACAGCCAGCTGGTCATGCCTTAGCTGTTATCTTCATTCTGTTGATAAAACAAAAAAATGTAGTTATATGACTTATGCAAAAAATCCCAGTATCATCATAGAATCACAGAATCTTAGAATTATTTGAGCTGGAAGGGACCTTAAAGATCAAATAGTTCCACTCTTGTGCCATAGTTTCCAATATCCCACAAATAGTTTCCAAATTTCCACTAGACCAGGTTGCTCAAAGCCCCATCCAACCTGGCATTGAACTGTTCCAGGGCTCTGGAACTCTGTTCCAGTACCTCACCACCTTGAGAGTGAAGAATTCATAATATCCCACCTAAACATAGCCTCTTCCAGTTTAAAAGCCATTCCCTCTTGTACTATCAGGACACCCTCCTGTAAAAAACCCTCTCCAGCTTTCTTGAAGGCCCCTTTGCTATTGGAAGGTGCTGTTAGGATTCCCTGCAGCCTCCTCTTCTCTAGGATGGACAATCTGAATTCTCTCAGCCTGTCTTGATAGGAGAAATTCTTCTGATCAAATACACCTGAATTATTATTAATAGTAGTAGGAGAAGAATAACATGAAAAGAGCTTCCAGAATTAATAATACTAAAATTACTGCTTAATAAATTTATGTAGATTTGTATAAACCTCATTGATATTTATACAAATTTATATTTGTTTTTTCTTTTTAGAAATGATAAAAATAAAATAATGACATACAGCTTATGCCATTCTATCCACGTGAAAATTATTTTCAACTATTGTAAAAAACATAGCTTTTTCCACCAGTGTATTTTTAAAATTACCAAAGCAGGATTTTTTTTTTCCCAATGGGATTATAGCCCCAAACATAAAATACCATTTAATACAAGGGAATAAAACACAACCTAATTGAGATCAAGACAACTGGAAAGGATATTTTCTCATCAGTTTCTCTTGTGGGGATTTATAATTCCACCATATATTCTATATGTGTGCATTGATTTGTAATTGTTTTTATTTTCTGTCTTGATTCCCCTTTTCCGTTGATTTCCCTTGTTTTTGTTCATATTTTCATTTTGCTGGTTAATGAAACTTCTTTTAATTTGAAGCTACCCTGTCTATGGAATAGGAAAAGAGGAGTACAAAGTGAGGAGGAAGAAGAAAGGGAGTGCCACAGAGAGGTAGATATAGATAATTCAAAATAGCATATATATCTATAAAAGCCAAAAAGTTATAGAAATGAAAATAGTAAAAATTATACATTATCTCAATTCTGACTTCTAGAAATACTATACTGATTGTTGACTCATTAAAAAGAAGAAAATCCATGGTATTTCACTACTTTCTACTTGTTATTTTACTGTGTTATTTTACTATGCTTTCCCTCCAGTTACATTCTCTTTATGTTTTCTGCCTGAGACCAGTATTCCTGTCAATACTAATGGTCTTCCTGAATTGTTTCTTTTAAGACAGAGTTTAATCATATGCATCCACAAATTTTGGCTGAAGTTCTATCCATTTACAAAGGATCTAAAAATGATTTTTTTTTTTTTTTTTCTGATCATGCAAAGGGCAAACAATGAGAGGCAGTTTTCTCATTCAAAAGCTGAACCATGATTTCAGGCAGTGTTTCAACCTCAGCACCCCCCCCCCCCCCAAAAAAAAACCCCAAAAAACCTCTTGGCTTTCTACCAAAGCTGCAGTCCTAGTACTTTTAGGGATGTCCTCTGCCATTCTGTTCAGGTGGTTTTCTGATGCTCATCACAGAGTTATCATTGATGGTAACAATACCAGCCTCTGGGCTGGAAATACACTTCTATGAAAAATTATTTTCCTATCTTTACCAAGCAAATTCAATACCTTCTGCAGTTTACTCTTTGTTAGAACTATCAGAGAGTTCTAACACAGAGTTCTAACGTCACAGAGTGTGATTTCTCACTATCAAAGCTTTTCCCATCAAAGGAGGAAAGGCCCATGCAGCCAATAGCTCAATAGTTAATGTTTTAGCCATCCATATTAAATACTGCTGACTTGTCTCTCTCAAAGGGCTTTTTTTTTTCCAAAAGAAACATTCCCATTTCCTAGTGTCCTAATATTCAAGTAGAAGGTACAACTTTTCATTTTCCCATTTACTTAAACAGTTCTTCATTCAATGTGCCACAGAGAAAAAAAAAAAAAAACATTCTTAGAACACGCTGATATTCTTATCCTGGTGTAGGAAAACTGCAGATTTCAGTTAATCAGTCCCCAGAATCTAAGGAGACATGAACTGAAAACAACGCATATTCACAAAAATGTTATTTTGAGTGACTGATATTTTTCAAAAGAACAAAAAGAAAGCAGAGCATTCAAGTGCAGCTTTGTCTTAGATTGTTTTCCCACTTGTCATGAAATGTATGAAGATCGCCTTCCTTGAACTTCAGTTTGTGGAATTTTGTATATATGCATACATATCTTGTAAGCAAAGAATGCAGAACATTGCCACTAGTGAACTCATATAAATATGTGGATGGCATAATGTCAGTGACTGCTCTGTTGTGTATGCATTTGGATACAACAATTTGCATAGCTGATCTTATGTAGATAAAGTAGGGGCTTGTAGTTTTATTATTTCTATAATCTGCTTCATTAAAATGTCTAAGTCAGAGCTGTAACCATCACTGAATAAATAATTTTTAAAGTTCTACTGTTAATAACATGCCATGAAAATTCTACAAGGAAAGTATCATAATTCAGATGATTTCTAGATTTAATTGAATAGCCATTTGTAAGGGGTTTGTTTTCTTCTGTTGTATCTTTATTCAATCTTTCCATACCTATCAATTAAAATTAGTTGTCCCATTGTATTGATATCTGTTAATGAGTTTATAGCTGTAGAGATTTCAACTTCTCTTTATAATAACATTTACTTTTAAAAGTGTTCTGGGTTTTTAAGGATTAATATTTCATATATTCTTCAGTATCTGTTTTCTGAATTCAACTTCTTATCACAACGATGGTAACTTAAAATGTTTTTAAACATGTATGTTAACCTAATAAAGACTTTTACAGCATAATCGTACTGGTAAAAACAGCTGACATAAAAAAATTTGAAAACTAATGAATCATTTGCTTCCAATTCCTGTGAATTTCTCTGGTTTTAATAAACGTAGATCAATTTTTTTCAAAATGAACCAGCTTCAGAGGAAAGCAAGAAACTCAAGAAACAGTTGTGTTTTCTAATTTGGTTTGTTTGTGCTTGGTTTGGGCTCATTTGTGTAATACAGTTAGATTCTTCTATTCTTCACAATTATCTGATTGTGACACAACTCTTGTATCACAATAACAACATTGTAGCTGTGATGTAATGCAATTCTAATAAAATTATGTGTGTCTGTTTACAAAGACTATAAAATACCAACATTTTTTCCTTATGTAAAAAAAAACCTTTATGAGCTGAAAAATAATGTTTGTTTTGAAAAATACCAAAATTGTTTAAAATATTAGATGTCTTCCTCAGAAAAGTTTACTCCAAAATGAGTGCAGATTACAAATTTCTTTTCTTGCCCACAGTAATTGTGAGGATGGTTGTACCTTGTTTCAGAAGGAAGCTCCCATATTTGGATGTAGCAATTTCACAATAGCCTTCACAGTTCTAGAATCCTACAGATCATGTAATGCTTCAATCATTTTAATAAATATCTTAGTAGATAGATATGTACATGGAAGTAGCATCAAAACTTATAATAACAAATTAATTAGTACAGAATTCTTAAAAAATTAATTAGTACAGAATTCTTAAAAATGTTTAGCAAATGTTAATTTGACAGTTTAAGATTTATGCACTTAAGATTGAAAGGTTCACAGGAGTCAGAAATCCTCTGATCACTATATATATATATATATATATATATATATATATACATACATATAAATAAAATTATTTCTTTCCTTCATAGTGTAGGTTTTTCTATTAATCTGTTATCCCCAAACTGATTTCAAGAATTTGTGTTTCTGTGAAGAACAGCTTCCAGAAACAATGTCAATCTTCATTTGAAATACCTGGAAAACAGAAGTTAAACCACCTTGTTTAATTTGTTCTGGCATTGTATGAAGTGATAAGGTCGGAGTCCTTCATGACATGAGTACTACCCTGGAATACTCATACACAAGAGATATCTGATATCTCACTGTGAAGAATCACTTTTCCAACAGCAAAGCTGTAAATCCCACAGGGAGTTGTAAAAGCAGTCTGTCACTCATTCTGAACATGAATACTTTATTCAGCAGAGAGGTTGGTCATTTCCTACCTTTTTGAACACAGATGTTTAAGTCAACCGAAGATTTTTTAAAAACTTAACTTTCTTCCCAAGGTGCATAAGTGAGGTAGCTATGTAATGGCAGTTCTAAGATTCCAGAAGGTGCACGACACCAGAAACCAGAGCAGAGTATGAAAGGTCTAACCACCCATCAACTTTTAATACATAAATCTGTGTGGAAATCAAAAGTGCTATTCCAATTTGAATGTGTATTTCTTACTCTGTATTTCTGAACTTACCTTCTATTTCACAGCTTCCCTATCATACAGGCATGTTTTATAAGCCTAGAAGAGATGAATAAAGCAGATGCATTTTCTTACTTCAGAGAGAGACAAATATCCCATCTGTTTCATAGAAGGCTAAGTAGATTTTTTTTTCTGAAAACTACCTACTAGGCAAATGTCTGCTTCACTTTTATTTTCACTCTTGACTGCATATCCACTTCAAATTCAGAATGCTTTTCTTTCAACTTATTTTCCCTTAAGGTGTTCAAAGGTGTGAATACGTAATCAATGCAAGTAATTATACAGAACATTCTTTTCACAGAATTTTTGTGAAGAAGCAGCAAAACTGTGTTTCCAAAAGTGCAAGTATTCGATGCATACAATACTGTTAACTTTATTTTACTCAATTATTTAATCCCAAACCTGTCACATTTCCAATAAACAAAAAGTGCCTAAGTGCTGTTGAGTTGTTTTCTTTTACTGAGAACAAAAACAAAACAAAACAAAACCCAGAGCTACTATATACAATTCCCAACACACAAGCAGCTCCTGAATTGGGTTGAATATTTCAAACATAATAAAGTGGTTGAATGCTTACTATTTACAGTTGCAAAGAACTACTACAGAACCTCTAGAAATTGCTTCTAATTCAGAGAAGTAACCTTAGAGAAATTTGCAAAGGAATTTTGAAATGCCAGTTCACATTGTACCTTGTACCAGGTACAAGGAGAATTGACTCTCTCCAGATTATTCTGCACATGACTCCATCATATCTAAATCCTTTTTTTTTTTTTTTGCATTCTCACATGTTTGGAAACATTTATTTATTGGTTTTTATGGTTGACTACAATAGAAAAACATCTCAGATATCTGGATTACTGAAAACTTGGAAAGTGCATTTTCCAGTCTCTGGAGCAACCTACCTGGAATTTATCTTTCTGGGCTTTACTTCTGCCACAGAGTTTTTCAGGGAAAGCTGTCTGTTTACAAATTGTCTCATTCTGTCTGTTTAAAAGTAAGGTTGGTGGTTATCTATTTTAAATACATAAATAATTTATTTGAATAAATAAAACCATCTCATTTTTTTTTCAAAATAGAATTAGAGGCATTGGCTAAGCCCAGAACCCCTTGACCAAATAATGAAATAAATTTTTAAGAAGCAAAATGGATTGGAAAAGCAAAATGACCACATTTCTCCAATTAATATATTCCTGACACAAATTATGAAACAAGGTTTCATTTCTGGACATTAGTCTTGCCTATATTTTTTTTAATTTTATCTACAAAAAAAATGCCCATTTTCTCTTACAGAGAAAAGATACTTTTCTATATGCATATTAATGCTCTTTTACTTAGCCAGTCTCATTTAAGTAACTAATATCTTTTTTATTTCCTGTCAAAATTTCTTAAAAGCCTTCTTTTCTCTAGTTTGCAGCATATGCCACAAAAAAAATCTTACTTATTTATTTATGAGCTTATTGATCCTCCCATATTTTATGGAACATAGACTTTTTTTTTTTTTTTTTTTTTTTTTTTTTT